>SJYC01120000.1:0-14934 GCA_006408675.1 Madoqua kirkii
CAAAATGCAAAGATTAAAAATCTGGAGTAAAGATTGGATTTTCAAAAATAAAATATTAAAGAAAAGAAGAAGGAGAAAGAAAAAGAAAAAGAAAAGAAAAAGAAAGAAAAAAGAAGCCACCAAAATTATTAAAAGACAACAACCTCCACCACAAAAAGACTATATATGGAGTTTGATGTAAAAATAGGGGCGAGGGTTTTGAAAAGTAATAATAGATTATAAAAATAAGAAGTAGAGATATAGAGGACTTAAAATTTATGAAAGTTTAAAGAAAAGAAGGAAAAAGAAAAGAAGAAAAAATTTTTTAATTAAAAAATATTAAAAAAAAAGAAAAAAATCAGCTTTCCATATCAACTCAAAAAAAAAAAAAAGATTGATCATAAAAGTCGTAAAGGTATATCTGGCCCTTTCTCTGGCGTTGTGGGCTGTGTGGGTTTGCTACCAAAACAGTTCCCTCTGTTTAACTTCGTCTGTTTGCTGGTCTCTTCCGTGTCTGATTTCCGTCTTGACATAGGGAAGGCGGTGATGGACTCTATGCTGGGCTTGCCCCTGCTCGTGGCGCACACTGCTCAGGTTCTACGTTGCCCCACCGGATAGCTGTCTGAGGCCTGCCCTAGGCTTCATGTACCTCCTCAGGCTAAGCCACTCTGGCTCGGTGCTCAGGAAGCTCTCTGAGGTGAAGATTTGATTGGGCCTGCACTTTGTGCCCTTCCCAGGTCCGAGTAGCTAGGGAGTTTGGTGAGCGCAATTGCTGCAATTTCTGGCCTTTCTGTGCTGCTCAATTTTCTGGGAGTACTGCTGGGGCTCCTTCTCAGGCAGATGATCACTGACCAGAACCCCCCAGAAATTTTAGTTAGAAAAGAAATCTGCTTGCAATTTGGTAGGTAATGCCTCTCTTGAGCTGCGATTGCCCTTTTCCAGCCCGTAAGGCTCTGGCTGCCTATCACCAGAGGGGGATGGTCTGCAGCCGGCTATTTCTGATCCATTCTTTGTTCTGTGCGCGGTCCTGTCGGTGTCTTATGTTTAAGCGTTTCACGTGGTAGCTATCCCACAGTCTGGTTTGCTAGCACAAGTTAGTTTGTTCTGACCATATGCGGAACGTTATGATCCGATTCTTGAGAAAAGCCCTGCAGCCTGCATCTCCCATGGCCAGATTATTAGAGAGTACTGCCACTTGTGCCTCCCGCTCCTCCCTGCCCAACCCCCAGTTGCTAGTGTCGGATGCAGGTGTTTGCACTGCTTATCCGCTGGGGGATTTACTGTTGGGCTCGTAATCTGTTGGTTTTATTTATTTATTTATTTTTTCTTCCTGTTATGTTGCCCTCTGTGCTTCCAAGGCTAGCCATAGACTCGGCTGTGAGAATGTTTCCTGGTGTTTGGAAATCTCTCTTTTTAAGAGTCTTCCCTGGATGGGATTCCCTTCCCAGGACGGGGCTCCCTGTCTACCTCCTTTGTCTCTTTTTTTCGTCTGTTATATTTATTCCTACCTGTTTTTGAAGCCAATGATCTGCTTTGCTGGATGCCTGATGTCCTTGGCCAGCATTCAGAAGTTGTTTTGTGGAATTTACTCAGCGTTGAAATGTTCTTTTGATGAAGTAGTGAGGGAGGAAGTGGTCTCCCCGTCCTATTCCTCTGCCATCTTTTTCTGCCACCCTCAAGAGATTTTATTTTTAAGGATGAACAAGATAATATATTAGTTCTTTGCTGACATAAAATGATTCAGAAAAAGGGAAATGCAGATGAATTAATAGAGATAGAAGATATTTTTGACAAATGTCTTCATGTGAAGTTTAAGTGGAAGTCCAGTGCGCATGATGTTAGTTGGCTTTGGATAGAACAGAAAATTCATTTAGATGAATCAAGAGATTATCATATAACTGAATGTTAGTCTACTCAGTTGTGTCCAGTTCTTTGCAACCCCATGTGCTTTAGCCCACCAAGCTCTTCTGTCCATGAAATTCTCCTGGAAAGAATTCTAGAGTGGGTAGCCATTCCATTCTCCAGGGGATCTTCCTTACACAGCGACTGAACTGAGGTCTCCTGCATTGAAAGCAGATTCTTTCTCGTCTGAATCACCAGGGAAAGCTGTATGTAACCAAATGGGTGCTGGCAAATGAGCAGATAAAGTTATAAGAATCTGGAGAAATTTCTTCTGATGGCTTACATTTTCTAACTGAAATAGGAATTAAGTTCATCTAATGTTTTCCAATAAGTTTGTTGCTTGCATCAGGTTTTTTTTTTTTTTTTTTGACCAATACTCTCCTTGAAATTAAAGCACCATTTTATTCCTACTCTTTGATATTTTTGTATCAAATTTTTGATATAGTTATAGATATCATATGGTTTACAATCTAGTATTAGCAACAGCAAGTTTCTATAAAAATAAGCAGTAAAACCAAGTTTTATTTCAAAGGATAAAAAAACCCACATCATCCATTGAGCTGCTAAATAAATGTTTATTTAGTAAAGCTATTTCATGTGAAATAAGTAGGGGGACCTATAGAACAGATTAGAGAAAAGTATTGTGGAATCTAAATGACAGGAAATAATTTCTTCATGAATGACCAGAAAGCTTTTACCTAAGTAATAGAAGGGATAAATTCTATATCTAACCTTGCTGCTGGAAAATTACCAAAATATTACAAATATTTAAGGTTAGGGATCTCCTTGTGATCTCCCCTATTCTTTAATTCCACATTAAAACATACAAACAAAAAAATGATCCTTAAATGTTCTTACACAGTTCAAGGTATAACACTGCCATGAATTTTTTCTTCTTCTTTGACATGAAGCAGGGAAAAGAGTTGTAAAGTGAATCTAGAAATTTAAATTTTAGATATTGTAAGCCGGCAGTAAATATTACATTCTGCCATTGATGCAGCAAAATTCAAATGGAAGTTCTGTGCAAAGATGTTTGACAGCAATTTTCTATGTCATCCATAAACTCATGAAGAGTTTACCTTTTCATTATTATTCTAACAGAGTCATTTTGAAGTCCATGTTCTGTTGGAACCTGAGATTTAGAAAATAGTAGATTTTTTCATCATAACTCTGGCTGCCTTTTACATTTCACCTTCTACCAGTTTCTCTCCTGTCCTCTGTATATAGATTACCTTGATCTTCACTTCAGGATGGTTCCTATGTTAGTGTTTATTCCCAAGCTTTCCTCTTATCTTGAATGTTCTTTCCACTGATGTGCTTAAGGATGGTCCTATCTCATCATTCAGATCTCAGTTTTGAAGTACACTCTCAGAAAACCCCACTTTGTTCACCTAACTAGAGCTATCCAGTCACATGTGTGTCACTTCATTAAAATTTTCTGAATATCAATCAACTTATGACCTTCTTTTTATTTTAATATCATCTTCTTCAGCATCTTTAGTATTTTTGACTTATGGAGAAGGTAAATTTCTGGACAAAAGTCAAATGTATTGCCTTAGTCATTATTGTACACCCCAATCCTATAAGAGTATCTGATGCTTCATTCTAACTTGGCAAAGATTATTCAAAAAATATATGTATTTAATAGTTATTTAAAACAGTTCACAATTAATATGAAATACCTTTCCACATACACATTCTGTGTTTAAAGTAAACTACTGTTTTATATGTCATGCTTGTATGAAATAATACACTGATATTGTAATTATCATCATATACATCAAATATTTTTAAAAAGTAAGAAAGCCGTAATGGAACACTGCTGCTGCTGCTAAGTCACTTCAGTCGTGGCCAACTCTGTGCGACCCTAGAGGCAGGCAGCCCACCAGGCTCCTCCGTCCCTGGGATTCTCCAAGAAAGAACACTGGAGTGGGTTGCCATTTCCTTCTCCAATGCATGAAAGTGAACACAAAGTTAGAATAAAATCTTAGTCTTCCCATATACCTATTAAAGCAATGTGGTTTTGAAAAGTATCAATGTGTCTCTAGTGACAAACAAAGCAAGATCTGGAAGAAATAACGTCTTTTGCATTTAGAAACTAAACTCTCAGATTTAACAGCAAGGATAGTTCTTCCGATAGTTAAATAAAAATTTATGTCTATATAGAAGACTCTTGAGAGTCCTTTGGACTGCAAGGAGATCCAACCAGTCCATTCTGAAGGTGATCAGCCCTGGGATTTCTTTGGAAGGAATGATGCTAAAGCTGAAACTCCAGTATTTTGGCCACTTCATGTGAAGAGTTGACTCATTGGAAAAGACTTTAATGCTTGGAGGGATTGGGGTTAGGAGGAAAAGGGGACGACAGAGGATGAGATGGCTGGATGGCATCACTGACTCGATGGATGTGAATCTGAGTGAACTCCGGGAGTTGGTGATGGACAGGGAGGCCTGGCATGCTGCGATTCGTGGAGTTGCAAAGAGTCGGACACAACTGAGCGACTGAACTGAACTGAGTTGCTCTCTTCTCAAAAAGGATTGCATAACTTCAAGATATAGACAACAGATTCTGAATTATGCTGACATGGTTGTTTTTTATTCAGCTCATCTAAAGGAAGAAAAAAAAAGTAGTAGAGAATGTTTGCAGTGGTGTCTTCCATATTAAACAATAAACTACTAACTTGAAATTACAATGCCTTCTAGAACTTCCAAAAAGGACATTTGGAAGCATGAAAACCATAGGAAGATTCTACCTTCCAAAAAAGATAGGAGGATTATATCACCCAAAGAATTAATATTTATGTATTATCTCTTACTTTTTACCCAATTTGCCAATATTTAGAATTCTATTTCTTTTAGATTTACATTCATTCAACAGTATTATTGAGCACCAAGTGACTGGAAGTGTTCTACATGCAGCATGAATGAATAAATCCAATGCCTCCTCTTACAAGGATTACAATCTTATGGGGGAAACAGAGAAAATTAAAATAAAGAAATAATTTTTAAAATACAGCTTCTGATCATTAATGTGAAGGATATAACCAGATGGAGAATTAGGGAATAATAGAGGGGAATGACTAGAAAAAGTCATCAGGGAAAATTTGTCTAACAAGATGGGAACTCTTCTGAAAGTAGATATAGTAAGATGGAATGAGACAAGCAAAACTGCTGGGAAGAGAACTCCAGCAGTAAATGGAATCAGATAAACAACAGTTCTGAATTGAGGAAGACTTGAATTATGCAAAAGACAGATTAAAAAGGAAGAGAGAGACAGAGAGCCTTAAGAAAAGAGATGAAATATAAAATGTACTTGAGACGTAGGTATTGCCTAATTAGGTATTCCTAATTTTATTACCTTAAATTGATTTGTATTCTTAACCAGATTTGCATTATTTGTTTTGTCCCTAGTGGATTATAATGAATGGGAGGTAAGACCTCACTGTCCTTCAGGAAAGAATTGCTCTTAGCATGTAAGCTAATGACCACACAAGGCCCCTTGTTTCATCCACAATTTCCTCATGACATTTTTTTACCTCTGTGTTCCTCACGGTGTGGATCAAGGGATTTAACATGGGAACAATGATGGTAGAATACACAGCCATCACCTTGTCTGTGGGGTAGGTGGCCACAGGCCTCAAATACAAAAACATTCAAGGCACAAAGAACATAATGACCACAGTGAGGTGGGAGCCACAGGTGGAGAGGGCTTTATGCCACACTTTGGAGCTGACTTCACAGATCAGAGAATGACCACATAGGAGGTGATGAGAATCAGGAAGATGGTGACACACATCACCCCACTGTTGAGGATAACTAAGAGGCCCAGTGTGCGGGTGTCTGCAGGCCAGTTCCAACAGTGGGAACAAATCACACATAAAATAATCAGTGATGTTAGGGCCACAGAAGGGTACTTGATATATAAGGAGAAGTTATATTGTTTCATGTATGCACCCCCTCCTCCAGCCAAGCCACTCCCAGCAAAAGGCAGCATATCCAAGGCCTCATGATGGTCACATAGTGCAGAGACTTACAGATGGTGACTGAGTGGTCATAGGCCATCACAGTGAGAAGAATGATGTTCACTCCACCAAAGAAGTGCTCAGCGAAGAGCTGGACCATGCAGCCTTCCAAGGAAATGGCAGAGAGGGACATGCTCTCAGAGAGGGAGTCCGCAATCATCTTGGGGACAATGGCAAAAGAGTAGGTGTCATCAAAAAGGGTAAAATGGCAAGGAAAAAAAGTACATGAGTGATCTCAGACTCTGACTTGTGACCATAGTTACCACAGTGAGGAGGTTTCCCAAAATGGTGAACACATACATGATTTCTAATGTTTCTGCTGTGTTTCTAACACAGCAGAGAGGATTTTCTGCAGCTCTGAATTCTTCATAATGCCCCAAAGGATGAATTCTGTCACATTGTTGGGATTCCCAATTTACTATGGGCTGGTGTAAGCTTCTCTCTAATCTGAAAAGTCTACAAAATAATATTATTTGTAGTTAGTAATCATTGAATGTGTTGGACATTGTTTGCATTGTTACACCCTCCTGACCTATCTTTTTCTCCAGCCATCTGTACAAACAGCTGATAGCAATTATATCCTGATAATAGCTTGATCCATTTGATTCCTTCTACAACACCTCTCACCAGTGTATCTCTTGCTTTCCTTCCTGACACTTGCTGGTTGAGACACTTAAAAGATTCTGTTTCATCAATCACATGGTATTTTAAAGAATTAACATATCTTAAGGAAGACTCTTTGCAATTGCACAGACAGCAGCACACCAGGCTCCTCTGTCTATGGAAATCTCCAGGCCATAGTACTAGAGTGGGTAGCCATTCCCTTCTCCAGAGGATTTTCCAGAGTCAAGGATACAACCCAGGTCTCCTGCATTTCAGGCAGATTCTTTACCATCTGAGCCACCAGGAAAGCCCATTATTTGCATGTTATTTTATAAAAAAAACCTAGATCATCAGTAGATAGGAGCCAGGGGATCAATGGTAGCCATCTGATTCCAGTCTTGGATTCATTTACATTCATTCCTTGTCTTGCTCACCCCCATTTACAACCTTAATTCTGTTTTCCAAAATGAACTTCTTACCCACAAGGCCTTCTCTCAGCCTGTGCCTTTTAGAAAACTCATGTTAGAAATTTGAACTTATTTTATCACTAGACACACCTAATAACCAATAATTTAGAAAGTTTCCTATAAATTGTCATTCATTTATTCTGTATATTTATTGAGCACCTAGAATGTATTAGCTGAAAAACCTCCAGGTTAGATAAGTCATGTTCCACCAAATATCAAATGTTGTGCTGTGTGCAAAATCGTTTAATTAAATTTAATAATATTCATAGAACTGAATCCATCCAAAGGGAACTGCATTGAACCATGGGGCCCAGGCAAACCGGTTCCAGACCTTGCTTCCAGAAATGAGAGAGTGCTGCTCTCAGAGCCTGGTTGCTATTCCTCCAACAGTCAGGTTGAAGAATCCCAGTAACTTTCCTTTGCCTTTGCTAGTTTTATTTCCAAACATTCATTAGCCAAAATCATGAGCTTCTTCATACCTTAGAATTCAAAGTTCAGTATTCAGTCACTGCCATGAGACTTTCTTTGTAATAACATCTATTTCTTTCCAGTGTGCTTGTGAAATACCATTGCTCATAAGATGTTTACATAAAACCTACACTGTATATATTTCTCACTTAATAGCATGTCTGATAGTGCAAGGAATACAATTCAGCACCTTCTCCAAAAGAGGGAGAGAGAGAGAAAATGAGCACTCCTGAAGCAATGCATGTACAAAATAACTTTCAGAAGGGAAAATACAATATGGTATGCAGACTTCAGAAAAGATAATATAAGCTAGTCTTTGACACAATAAATTTAGACAATTCTAAATTTATAAAGTTATAGTTTAGAGAATGAACAAAGGCAATGGCATGGCCAAGGCACAGAGAAAGGAGCATGAATACATGGTGTGTAGAATCAAATTATATTGATTTTGAGGTCAGAAAACCTGGGTTTCATAATGGACCTTCCAAGGATGCATCGATAACTAATCATATATCAATTGCTTTTTCCAGGGCTGTTATACAAAACTAATTAATTTCCTGGCATTATAGTTCAAATGTTAATATTAAACCTTATAGACATTAAAATGCAATAAAATGTGAACTTAAATTATAGCTTAAATATTATTTTAAATATAACGATGTCCTGGTATATGTTGTGTGTCTCATGAAAGTTAGTCGCATATACCCATATTAATACCAGGTAGGAGGTATCTTAGGTAGAGATATATAGCCAGACTGGAGTTCAACTGGGAATAATAAGTAAAAGCTTTAGTGGTGACTCAGACAGTAAAGAATCTGTCTACAATGTGAGAGACTTGGGTTCAATCCCTGAGTCAGGAAGATGCCCCGGAGAAGGAAATGGCAACACACTCCAGTGTTCTTGCCTGGAGAATTCCAAGGGTAGAGGAGCTTGGCAGGCTTTAGTCCATGGGGTTGCAAAGAGTCGGACACGACTGAGTGAGTAACACTTTCAACTTTCATCTTAAAGAAATTATGTAAATACTTCACTTTTCACATTTCAGTTGATCCTTTCTTCTAAGTACCTGCAGTATGTCAGATAACATCTATGTGCCTCTGTTTCATTCTCTGTGAAATGGGAAAGTAACATCCAAAAAGGTTGTTTTAAATATTGAATGGTTTTATAAATGTAAAGGGGTTACATCATCATTCTCATTTGTTTTCCAAGCATGAGGAGAATGACACTGACAATATACTATTTTTAAAAACTCTCTCTCTTTTGGATCATGTGTTTACATATGCATCTGATAAATGTCCATTTACTGGCAGGATATTGGCTTAATGACTCCTCAACACTTTAGCAGAACGTACGTTTTTGAATTGATCTGAAAGGAAAAATATGCCAGAACTTTTTTCTAAAACATAGTTCTGAACAATAGAAGAATAACTTAAGTAAAAAACATTTATTTATGTAAGTTATACCGTTGGAAAATAGTACATACAGATAGAGTGATACAAACTTTACGGTCAAAGGCCCTCACCCAACTGTAAGCACTCATGGACCCTCAATCACCAGTCCAGTGCACGCTCTTCAGATGTGCGTTTGTATGTAGGTATATGCACATTCTTTAATGTGTTTACTCCAGATGAAAGTACACACAGTGAAATAAAATACATGAAATTCTACTAAAATTTGCATGAACATTATTTGTCAGTATTTATGAATTCTCCTTCATTTTAATGGCTACATATTATTCTATTTGGGGCTTCCCTAGTGGTTTAGACAGTGAAGAATCTGTCTGCAATGTGGGGGACCCTAGTTTGATTTCTACCCTGGAAGTATCTCTGAGAGAAGGGAATAATTACCCAAGCCAGTATTCTTGCCTGGGAAATCCCATGGACAGAAGAGCTTGGTAGGCCACAGTCTGTGGTGTCAAAGAGTTGAACATAACTGAGAAAATTAAACACACATACAAACATTATTCCATTTCATGGTTAGAACATTGTTCTTTTAACCAGCTCATTTTTGCTTGGAATATATTATATTTCTACCATTTTGACTCACATACAGGGCCATAAGAAACATCTCTTACAGAAATCCTTACTTAGTAGTTTGAATATTTCTGTTGAAGAAATCTGTATCATCACCACGTCAAAAATGTGCATATGCTTAAATTTGATAGACTCCGTAGCATTCTTCTTTCAAAGTTCTGAAGCATCTTTTATTATCATAAATCATGTATTCAGTTCAGTTCAGTCACTCAGTCGTGTCCGACTCTGCGACCCCATGAATCGCAGCATACCAGGCCTCCCTGTTCATCACCATCTCCCGGAGTTCACTCAGATTCACATCCATCGAGTCAGTGATGACAGCCAGCCATCTCATCCTCCGTCATCCCCTTCTCCTTCTGCCCCCAGTCCCTCCCAGCATGAGATTCTTTTCCAATGAATCAACTCTTCGAATGAGATGGCCAAAGTACTGGAGTTTCAGCTTAAGCAACATTCCTTCCAAAGAAATCCCACAGCTGATCTCCTTCAGAATGGACTGATTGGATCTCCTTGCAGTCCAAAGGACTCTTAAAAGTCTTCTCCAACACCACAGTTCAAAACCATCAATCCTTTGGCACTCAGCCTTCTTCACAGTCCAACTCTCACATCCATATGTGACCACAGGAAAAACCATACCCTTGACTAGACGGACCTTAGTCGGCAAAGTAATGTCTCTGCTTTTGAGTATATTATCTAGGTTGGTCATAATTTTCTTCCAAGGAGTAAGCGTCTTTTAGTTTCATGGCTGCAGTCACCATCTGCAGTGATTTTGGAGCCCTCCCCCCGTGCCCCCCTCCCCCCCCAAAAAAGTCTGACACTGTTTCCACTGTTTACCCATCTATTTGTAATGAAGTGATGGGACCGGATGCCATAATTTCCGTTTTCTGGATGTTGAGCTTTAAGCCTGCTTCTTCACTCTCCTCTTTCACTTTCATCAAGAGGCTTTTTCGCTCCTCTTCATTTTTTACCATAAGAGTGGTGTTATCTGCATATCTGAGGTGATTGATATTTCTACCAGCAAGCTTGATTCCAGCTTGTGTTTCTTCCAGTCCAGCATTTCTCATGATGTACTCTGCATATAAGTTAAATAAGCAGGGTGACAATATACAGACTTGACGTACTCCTTTTCCTATTTGGAACCAGTCTGTTGTTCCATGTCCAGTTCTAATTGTTAGTTCCTCACCTGCATACAGGTTTCTCAGGAGGCAGGTCAGGTGGTCTGATATTCCCATCTCTTTCAGAATTTTCCACTGTTTATTGTCATCCACACAGTCAAAGGCTTTGGCATAGTCAATAAAGCACAAATACATGTTTTTCTGGAACTGTCTTGCTTTTTCCATGATCTAGCGGATGTTGGCAGTTTGATCTCTGGTTCCTCTGCCTTTTCTAAAACCACCTTGAACATCAGGGAGTTCACGGTTCATGTATTGCCGAAGCCTGGGTTGGAAAATTTTGAGCATTATGTTACTAGCATGTGAGATTTGTGCAATTGTGTGGTCGTTTGAGCATTCTTTGGCATGGCCTTTCTTTGGAATTGTAACGAAAACTGACGTTTTCCAGTCCTGTGGCCACTGCTGAGTTTTCCCAATTTGCTGGCATATTGATTGCAGCACTTTCACAGCATCATCTTTCAGGATTTGAAACAGGTCAACTGGAATTCCATCACCTCCACTGGCTTTGTTCATAGTGATGCTTTCTAAGGCCCACTTGGCTTCACATTCCGAGATATCTGGCTCTAGATTAGTGATCATATCATCATAATTATCTGGGTAATGAAGATCTTTTTTTGTACAGTTCTTCTGTGTATTCTTTCCACCTCTTCTTAATATCTTCTTCATCTGTTATGTCCAGACCACTTCTGTCCTTCATCGAGCCCATCTTTGCATGAAATGTTCCCTTGGTATCTCTAATTTTCTTGAAGAGATCTCTAGTCTTTCCCATTCTGTTGGTTTCCTCTATTTGTTTGCATCGATCGCTGAAGAAGGCTTTCTTATCTCTTCTTGCTATTCTTTGGAACTCTGCATTCAGATGCTTATATCTTTGTTTCTCTCCTTTGCTTTTAACCTCTCTTTTTTTCACAGCTATTTGTAAGGCCTCCCCAGACAGCTACGTTGTTTTTTTGCATTTCTTTTCTGTAATGATGGTCTTGATCCCTGTCTCCTGTACAATGTCATGAACCTCATTCCATAGTTCATCAGGCACTCTATCTATCAGATCTAGGTCCTTAAATCTATTTCTCACTTCCACTGTATAATCATATGGGATTTGATTTAGGTCATACCTGAATTTTCTAGCGATTTTCCCTACTTTCTTCAATTTGAATCTGAATTTGGTAATAAGGAGTTCATGTTCTGAGCCACAATCAGCTCCTGGTCTTGTTTTTGTTGACTGTACAGAGCTTATCCATCTTTGGCTGTATAGAATATAATCAATCTGATTTCGATGTTGACCATCTGGTGATGTCCATTAAACAGTAATTTTCCCCACAAGCTTGCCAATTCTGAATATTATCATTATTAAACTAATATATTTAAAATAAATTAGGTGAAAACACACCTCCTTTTAATTTGTACTCATTCACAGAATTTTGCTAATGACATAAATAATAAATATATTATTGGCCTGCAAACCAGAGTTGAAAGAGACACATGTACCCCAATGTTCACTGCAGCACTGGTTATAATAGCTGGGACATGGAAACAACCTAGATGAATGGATAATAAAGCTGTGGTACATATACACAAAAGAGTATTACTCAGCCATTAAAAAGAATACATTTGAATCAGTTCTAATGAGATGGATGAAACTGGAGCTGATTATACAGAATGAAGTAAATCAGAAAGAAAAACACCAATACCTGTCTCTTATACACATGATTCACATCCATAGGTGAAAACACACCTCCTTTTAATTTGTACTCATTCACAGAATTTTGCTAATGACATAAATAATAAATATATTATTGGCCTGCAAACCAGAGTTGAAAGAGACACATGTACCCCAATGTTCACTGCAGCACTGGTTATAATAGCTGGGACATGGAAACAACCTAGATGAATGGATAATAAAGCTGTGGTACATATACACAAAAGAGTATTACTCAGCCATTAAAAAGAATACATTTGAATCAGTTCTAATGAGATGGATGAAACTGGAGCTGATTATACAGAATGAAGTAAATCAGAAAGAAAAACACCAATACAGTATACTGACACATAGATATGAAATTTAGAAAGATAATAATGATGACACTGTATGTGAGACAGCAAAAGAGACACAGATGTATAGAACAGACTTTTGGCCTCTGAGGGAGAGGGCGAGGGTGGGATGATTTGGGAGAATGGCATTGAAACATGTATACTATCAAGTAAGAAATGAATCACCAGTCTATGTTCAATACAGGATGCAGGAGGCTTGGGGCTGGTCCACAGGATGATCCAGAGAGACGATATGGGGTGAGAGGTGGGAGGGGGCTTCAGCATTGGGAGATCGTGTACACCCGTGGCCGAATCATGTCAATTTATGGCAAAACCAATACAGTATAGTAACGTAGAATGAAGTAAAAATAAAATTTATTAAAAAAATACTAGAATATGGCAGAAAATAAAAGGCAGAGGAACCAAAGATCAAATTGCCAACATCTGCTGGATCATGGAAAAAGCAAGACAGCTCCAGAAAAACATCTATTTCTATTTTATTGACTATGCCAAAGCCTTTGACTTTGTGGATTATCACAAACTGTAGAAAATTCTCAAAGAGATAGGAATATCAGACCACCTGATCTGCCTCTTGAGAAATCCATATGCAGGTCAGGAAGCAATAGTTAGAAATGGACACAGAACAACAGAACGACAGACTGGTTCCAAATAGAAAAAGGAGTACATCAAGGCTATATGTTGTCACCTTGCTTATTTAACTTATATGCAGAGTACATCACGAGAAATGCTGGTCTGGAAGAACCACAAGCTGGACTCAAGCTTGCTGGGGGAAATATCAGTGACTTCAAATATGCAAATGACACCACCCTTAAGACAGAAAGTAAGAACAAAAGAGCCTCTTGATGAAAGTAAAAGAGGAGAGTGAAAAAGTTGGCTTAAAACTCAACATTCAGAAAATCAAGATGATAGCATCCAGTCACATCACTTCATGGTAAATAGATGGGGAAACAGTGGGATTTTATTTTTCTGTGCTCCAAAATCACTGCAAGTGGTGACTGCAGCCACGAAATTAAAAGAATCTCACTCCTTGAAAGAAAAGTTATGACCAACCTAGTAGTATATTCAAGAGCAGAGACATTACTTTGCCGACTAAGGTCCGTCTAGTCAAGGCTGTGGTTTTTACAGTGGTCATGTATGGATGTGAGAGTTGGACTATAAAGAAAGCTGAGTGCTGAAGAATTGGTGCTTTTGAACTGTGGTGTTGGAGAAGACCCTTGAGAGTCCCTTGGACTGCAAGGAGATCCAACCAGTCCATCCTAAAGGAGATCAGTCCTGGGTGTTCATTGGAAGGACTGATGTTGAAGCTGAAATTCCAATACTTTGGCCACGTAATGCAAAGAACTGACTCATTTGCAAAGACCCTGATGCCGGGAGGGATTGAGGGCAGGAGGAGAGGGGGCGACAGAAGATGAGATGGTTGGATGGCATCACTGACTCAATGGACATGGGTTTGAGTTGACTCTGGGAGTTGGTGATGGACAGGGAGGTCTGGTTTGCTATGATTCATGGGGTCACAAAGAGTCGGACACGACTGAGCGACTGAACTGAACTGAAATAGCCACATACATATAGTGACCATCAAACTAGAAGCACAAATCTAGACCCTAAGGCTCCTTGAATGCAACACTATGGACTCTGCATCCCCTTTGGCATTTAGTAGGCAGTTCATAAATATATGTGGTTGGTGTCTAAACTATTTAGAAACTCTACTCAAACAAAATGTAAGCAAACTGTTTTCAAATAAATAAATAAATATCATATATATATGTATATATATATATATATATATGGCCTCCAAATAAATTTAAATTGCATGCAATGTAATGTTTAAATAGAGTTATATAATCATAACAAATGTACCACTCTCATAATAATACAAAACCCTCAGCACCAAAGCCAACACCATACCTGTGGGCAGAGCTGCTCACAAAAAAAGTGTATAATTTCATGGATAGATGCATTTCTAAGGTCAACTCTTTAGTATCAGTGAAGAAAGTGGAATAATTAATCAACTCAAACAGAGAGAAAAATCATGATAAAAAGTCTTTCCCAGAGATGATTAGTATAAAAATTAAGTTAAAGAAACTGGTACAAGAAGAAAAAAGGATATATCCATGTTCCATGTATATGTGGGTGTATATATATATATATATATATACATACATATATATATATATATACATACATGTTACTGTTACTGTTAAGTCACTTCAGTCGTGTCGGACTCTGGGCAACCCCATAGATGGCAGCC
>SJYC01120001.1:0-11559 GCA_006408675.1 Madoqua kirkii
GATTCTCCAGGCAAGAACACTGGAATGGGTTGCCATTTCCTTCTCCAGTGCATGAAAGTGAAAAGCGAAAGTGAAGTTGCTCAGTCGTGCCTGACTCTTAGCAACCCCATGGACTGCAGCCCACCAGGCTCCTCCATCCACGGGATTCTCCAGGCAAGAGTACTGGAGTGGGGTGCCATTATCTTCTCTGATACATACATACATACATATAAATATATATATATACACACACACACACACACACACACAGAAAATTGCATGAAAAAAGGGAAACACAAAATGTATCTTAAAGTATCCCACATATATCAGCTACTCCTTTTCCTCTCTTTTCTAATACAAATCTCTAGAGGAATCAATCTGCCTTACTTTAGGCTCTACTACAGAGCCACAGTCATCAAGACAATATGATACTGGCACAAAGACAGAAATATAGATCAATGAAACAAAATAGAAAGCCCAGAGATAAATCCACACACCTATGGACACCTTATCTTCGATAAAGGTGGCAAAAATATACAATGGAATAAAGACAAACTCTTTAAAAGTGGTGCTGGGAAAACTGGTCAACCGCTTGTAGAAGAATGAAACTAGACCATTTTCTAACACCATTCAAAAAATAAACTCAAAATGGATTAAAAATCTAAATGTAAGACCAGAAACCATAAAACTCCTAGAGAAGAACATAGGCAAAATACTCTCCCACATAAATCACAACAGGATCCTCTATGATCCATCTCCCAGAATACTGGAAATAAAAGCAAAAATAAACAAATGAGATCTAGTTAAAATTAAAAGCTTCTGCACAACAAAGAAAACTATAAGCAAGGTGAAAAGACAGCCTTCGGAATGGGAGAAAATAATAGCAAATGAAACAACTGACAAACAACTAATCTCAAAAATATACGAGGAACTTATGCAGCTCAATTCCAGAAAAATAAATGACCCAATCCAAAAACGGACCAAAGAACTAAATAAGACATTTCTCCAAAGAAGACATACAGATGGATAACAAACACATGAAAAGATGCTTAACATCACTCATTGTCAGAGAAATGCAAATCAAGACCACAGTGAGGTACCATTTCACACCAGTCAGAATGGCTGTGAGCCAAAAGTCTACAAACAATAAATGCTGGAGAGGGTGTGGAGAAAAGGGAACCCTCTTACACTGTTGGTGGGAATGCAAACTAGTACAGCCACTATGGAAAATAGTGTGGAGATTTCTTAAAAAACTGGAAATACAACTACCTTATGACCCAGCAATCCCACTGCTGGGCATACACACCGAGGAAACCAGAATTGAAAGAGACACATGTACCCCAATGTTCATCGCAGCACTGTTTATAATAGCCAGGACATGGAAACAACCTAGATGTCCATCAGCAGATGAATGGATAAGAAAGCAGTGGTACATATACACAATGGGGTATTACTCAGCCATTGAAAAGAATACATTTGAATCCATTCTAATGAGGTGGATAAACTGGAACCGTTTATGCAGAGTGAGGTAAGCCAGAAAGAAAAACACCAATACAGTATACTAACACATATATATGAAATTTAGAAAGATAGTAATAATAACCCTGTATGCGAGACAGCAAAAAAGACACAGATGTAAAGAACAGACTTTTGGACTCAGTGGGAGAAGAAAAGGGTGAGATGATTTGGGAGAATGGCATTGAAACACATATACTGTTATGTAAGAAATGAATCACTAGTCTAGGCTCGATACAGGATACATGATGCTTGGGGCTGGATCACCCAGAAAGATGATATGGGGAGGTTGGTGGGAGGGGGGGTTCAGGGTTGGGAAATCATGTACACTTTTGGTGGATTCATGTCAATGTATGGCAAAACCAATACAGTGTTGTAAAGAACAAAAATAAAAAAAAAATAAAACAAATCTCTGAAACCTAAACACATTATTTTATTTGATAATCTCTTAATCTGGACAGAGACTAAAGGGAGATATTTATATTTTGATAAATTGCCAAAGAGATTAAAGTAAATTAAGCTAAAAATTGTTGATAGCTCAAGGCTCTTCATCCTGAGGCTACAATTTGTTTATATAGACAAAACAAGTGAACTACTGACACATTTTAAATATCATTGTGTGTGCATATAGGTAATTCAATTATTCAAAGATTTTAAAATAATAGCTGAAATTAATAAGGCTGTAACTGTCTTAAATACTCTAATATTTGTTAAAATCACCTCCAAAACTCAGTCTTATGTCATCTCTGTGACCTCTAAAACCCAGTTACCTGATGATCCCAGTAAATAGAAGGCAAATATTGTGGAAGTAAATTTTTTAGGACCATGTCAGGGTAACCAAATATCTGGCTCCATCCAGGATGTAGTTATGAGAACTTTCCTCTAAAAAAGGAGCTTGGAGTCATGACACATTAGTTACAACTTAGCAAATTCAGGCACAGAGGCAAATAAGTCAGGGTCATAATGGGAACAAAACATCCTATCACTTAATGGAGAGTTATTTTGATAAGACCAGAATTTCTAATTATTTTAAAGAAAGATTTTAACACATGATCTAAGTGTCCAGAGATTTATATAAGAAACCACTTGCATGCGGCAAAGTAATTCAGACTTCATCCAAATAGGAAAGGTTGCCAAATAAGGCAGCAAACTAAGCTGTTCATAGAATTGTTCATGGAACTGTGCCTGGCATTTAGATATACTTGAGTTTAATTTGCAAACAGTTTTTAATACATACCTTAGCTGCTGCTGCTGCTGCTAAGTTGCATCAGTCTTGTCCGACTCTGTGTGACCCCGTAGATGGCAGCCCACCAGGCTCCCCCGTCCCTGGGATTCTCCAGGAAAGAACACTGGAGTGGATTGCCATTTCCTTCTCCAATGCATGAAAGTCAAAAATGAAAGTGAAGGCGCTCAGTCGTGTCTGACTCTTAGCGACCCCATGGACTGTAGCCTATGAGGCTCCTCCATCCATGGGATTTCCCAGGCAAGAGTACTGGAGTGAGGTGCCATTGCCTTCTTCAACACATGTTAGCAGACACATCATTATTGAGATGTTCTCCTTTGGGTAACAGAAACTGGGCTGAAAGAGGGAAAACTGTCATTTTCAAGTAAAAACTTGCATCATTTCAACTGCACCCCTTTGAAGCTGTGTCTCTGCTGACTGAGGCACTAATCACCATACCAATCAATTCCCATCTACCCCTACAGTGATCTGCTTTTTCCCAGGGGCAGAGGTTCACTGGAGCCAGGCCAAGCTGATATTCCACAAATGCAAAGCCATATCACAATATTAACAATTCAGTAATTTTTGAATTCTTTTCTTCAATAGAAGAATGACCACACAATAATTTGCCTGCCTGATAATACAGAAGAAGAAAAGTCAATAGGACTTACTTTTGGCCACCTAGTAGTATTAAGATTGAAATATTGTATCATCTAACCTGGTGTTCTCTACATCTTGCAAGACTGTTAAAATTATATCACACCTAACTTCAGGAGAGTTGCCATTATAATGAATTCTAAATGTTCCTAAGCCAGAAAAAATAAGGACTAAACTCTCACTCTGTAACAGTATTCTCAGTTGACATCCTTTGAACTTATTTAATTTTATTTTTATTTATTTATTTTTTAAAATACTTTATTCTACTTTACAATACTGTATTGGTTTTGCCATGTATTGACATGAATCAGCCACAGGTGTACACGATCTCCCAAAGGTGAAGCCCCCTCCCACCTCCCACCCCACACCATCTCCCCGGATTATCCCGTACACCAGTTCCAAGCATCCTGTATCCTGTATTGAACATAGACTGGTGTTTCGTTTCTTATATGATAGTATACATGTTTCGGTGCCATTCTACCAAATATCCCACCTTCTCCCTCTCTCTCAGAGGCCAAAAGTCCATTCTATACATCTGTGTCTCTTTTGTTGTCTCACCTACAGGGTCATCATTACTGTCTTTCTAAATTCCATATATATGTGTCAGTATACTGTACTGGTGTTTTCTTTTTCTTTTTTTGACTTACTTCACTCTGTATAATCGGCTCCAGTTTTATCCATCTCATTAGAACTGAGTCAAATTTATTCTTTTTAAGGGCTGAGTAATAATACATTTTGTATATGTACCACAGCTTTCTTATCCATTCATCTGCTGATGGACATATAGGTTGTTTCCATGTCCTGGCAATTATAAACAATGCTGCAATGGTTCAGTTCAGTCTCTCAGTTGTGTCCCACTCTTTGCGACCCCATGAATTACAGCATGCCAGGCCTCCCTGACCATCACCAACTCCCGGAGTTCACTCAGATTCATGTCCATCGAGTAAGTGATGCCATCCAGCCATCTCATCCTCTGTCGTCCCCTTCTCCTCTTGCCCCCAATCCCTCCCAACATCACAGTCTTTTCCAATGAGTCAACTCTTCTCATGAGGTGGCCAAAGTACTGGAGTTTCAGCTTTAGCATCATTCCTTCCAAAAAATTCCCAGGGCTGATCTCCTTCAGAATGGACTGATTGAATCTCCTTGCAGCCCAAGGAACTCTCAAGAGTCTTCTCCAACATCACAGTGCAAAAGCATCAATTCTTTGGCGCTCAGCCTTCTTCACAGTCCAACTCTTATATCCATACGTGACCACAGGAAAAACCGTAGCCTTTACTAGACGGATCTTAGTCGGCAAAGTAACATCTCTGCTATTTAATATGCTATCTAGGTTGGTCATAACTTTTCCTCCAAGTAGTAAGCGTCCTCTAATTTCATGGCTACAGTCACCATCTGCAGTGATTTTGGAGCCCTAAAAAATAAAGTCTAACGCTGTTTCCACTGTTTCCCCACCTATTTTTCATGCAGTGATGGGACCGAATGCCATAATCTTCGTTTTCTGAATGTTGAGCTTTAAGCCAACTTTTTCACTCTCCTCTTTCACTTTCATCAAGAGGCTTTTTAGTTCCTCTTCACTTTCTGCCATAAGGGTGGTGTCATCTGTATATCTGAGGTGATTGATACTGCTCCTGGCAATCTTGATTCCAGCTTGTGTTTCTTCCACTCCAGCGTTTCTCATGATGTACTCTGCATAGAATTTAAATAAACAGGATGACAGTATACTCCTTTTGACATACTCCTTTTGACATACTCCTTTTCATATTTGGAAACAGTCTGTTGTTCCATGTCCAGTTCTAACTGTTGCTTTCTGACCTGCATACAGATTTCTCAAGAGGCAGTTCAGGTGGTCTGGTATTCCCATGTCTCTCAAAATCTTCCACAGTTTATTGTGATCCACACAGTCAAAGGCTTTGGCATAGTCATTAAAGCAGAAATATATTTTTTTCCCCCTGTAACTCTCTTGTTTTTTCCATGATTTGGGTTTATAAGCTTCCTTATTTTCCACCTTTGATAGTTAAAAATAGCAATATCTTATATATTCAATATACTTCAAAGAATACAACTGGTTTGTTAATGTAGTTGACAACGTACTCTGAGAAGCCTCCTGAGAAGGAAGAGCCTCTCAGTTTTACTGAATATAATCCGTACAGGCGATGGTCCAACCTCTGTGCTTGGAAGGTGTTTCTTAGTTGCTCCATGAGTAGTTGTCTTGACTAACCATTCAAATATAAGCCAGGGCTACATTCCTTAATCTTCTTTCTTTATCAGTCAATTCAGTTCAATTCAGTTCAGTCACTCAGTCGTGTCTGACTCTTTTCGACTCCATGAATTGCAGCACGCCAGGCTTCACTGTCCATCACCAACCCCTGGAGTTCACTCAAACTCATGTCCATCGAGTCAGTGATGCCATCCAGCCATTTTGTCCTCTGTCGTCCCCTTCTCCTCCTGCCCCCAATCCCTCCCAGCATCAGAGTCTTTTCCAGTGAGTCAACTCTTCATATTAGGTGGGCAAAGTACTGGAGAATAGTGTTCTCTAAAAGCACATTCTAAACATTGTTCCCTTATCACTCACCTTAAAATATTATAACCACAAATATACTGCCCACTTATCTGTTTTATGTATATCTGTGCTTTATATATAAAAGCTTTGACATTTTCATCCTCCAAGAAAACATTTCTACATGCTTTGGGGAGATATTTTCTTCATTTCAAGTGTATGTATTAGAGCAACCTGTTTATTTTTTAAGAGGATGAAAAGAATAATGTGGTTATTTAAACTTGGCCCTAAGTACAATTCTAGCTGGATTTTAGAAACTACACAAATCTCTATCCAATTCTTCCTTTCTGCACCCTCCCTTATAAAATGATTTTCATCAGACCCATTGCTAACAAAATTATATTTTTCATTTATTTATTTGTTTATTATACATCTACTCCCCACTGGAAATTCAGTTTCACACAAACACAACTCTTATTTGTAAAAGTTGTATACCCAGTTCATATAACTATCTCACATACTGTAGGCACTAGACAGTATTATTTGGAGAAATTAAATATGTCAAAATTTCCTAAGCTGAATTTCCCATGGAGACATTTTTCCAGTAGTATTTGTTAACACTATGGGATAACAATAAAAAGCCCTGAGGAAATAGTACCTATATAGTTGCTCAAGGTGCTACCTTCATGCTCAAAGTATCAGTCTCCTCAGTGACTGAGCTGCTTATTTTTTGTCCAAATATCTCTTTCATCTAAGTGCCACTCTTTTTTGAAATTCAACTGTTTGATTTTTATTTCTTAAGTCCATTATACTTCAGTTTTCACGATGTGCATAAAGGGTAACATATCTGCACAAATGAGATCATTAGTTGCTTTTTCTCAGATACAAGAGGAATCAAGAAGATGAAAGTAGCCTGGGAAGTGAAGATCAATGCAGAAATAAAAGGAAGAAAATGCCCCTTCCCTTCCCCCACCCCAAAATAAAGGCTGAATACTTCAATGATAATCTTCACATCTTGGCCAATGATCAGATCTGTATTTTTGCATTTCACATCAAGCTAGGAAAAAATCTTGTGAAGTGGAAAAAGTAGAGGAAGCAGAGTTTCAAATGTTTGATATTGTTTAATTTCATTGTCACATTTTCTTTTTGTATAAATGAAGTATAAACCTCTCTAATAATACATGTTGCTTCATTAAGAGAGTTAAAGTATGTAAAAGTTAAAGTGAAGTAACTCAGTCTTGTCCGACTCTTTAAGACCTCATGGACTGTAGCCTACCAAGATTCTCCACGGGATTTTCTAGGCAAGAGTACTGAACTGGGTTGCCATTTCCTTCTCCGGGGATCTTCCCAACCCAGGGATTGAACCCGGGTCTCCTGCATTGTAGGCAGATGCCTTACTCTCTGAGCCAGTAAGGAAGTCCCTATCAAAATGTATGCCTCAGAGTTGGCCTTCAACAATGAGCTTACCTTCTTCATTTAATGCCTAGTATTTTCACTAAATTAACAGTCCAGATTAAATGAAAATATTCTTAACAACAGGTCCAAACATTATTATCTTATTGATTTTAAGAGAGATATATTTCTTTATATTTTTCTTAAAGAATCAGGCATAATCAAATGGCACTGTCCTCATGAGATTTTTGATGATGAGTGCAAAGAAATATTTTAAATTCCCTAGAATTATTTACAAACCAGCAAAATTCCATACACTGAGGTGAGACTGCCTTACATTTCTTTCTTCTTTTCTTACACTTTCCAGGTTTGCTGTTGACACTAAGCCCTTGGTATAGCCCCTTTAATTTCATCTTTGAGTAGAAATGCCATCTATTTAATACTTTTCCCATTCTTATCCTTGAATTACTTTCAACTCCTATCTAACAGTCATAAGGCAAAATGAACCGTATATTATTTAGTGTAGATTATATTGCAGTGCTTTTCACTATCAACCTCAAAATTGATCATCTTTAATAGATTAAGTGCTGATGACATTATCTTCCAGGCTTAGACACTGTGGAAAAACTTCTATTTCTTATGAATCTGAGGTACCATGCATAAGCTAGTAAACAGTCACCCCACAGAATAGGTGTGGATGCTCTGGCATATTGATATGGTCAAATTATGGTGAAACAGTCACCCCACAGAATAGGTGTAGATGCTCTGGCATAACAATATGGTCAAATTATGGTAAAAAAAAATGGCTAGAGATGACTACTGAGTTTGAGATAATATTTCTAAAATAGTACAATTTGGAGTGTTATAGTCAGAGAAGCTTTGACTTATAAAATGTTAGGTAGTAATTTAGTATGATCTCATATTCTCCATGTGTCTAGAGGAGCATTGCAGGTATCACTGCTTTCCTGAAGTTTGTGTTATAAAAACGTTTGTAAAATTTTGCTTTCGTAAAATGCTAACATTAGTACAGTAATATTTTTGTTCATAAGAGCAAAGTTTCTCTTCTCATTTCTTTCAGTTAGTGGAAATAGTTCCAAGCGTAGGTATTTTTATATTGCCCCACATATGACAAGGCTACAGAACAATTGATTATCTTCTTAAAGGAGAAAGTGAATCACTAACATACAGATACATTTCTTATCTATAGACATAAATGTATCAGAAGTTGGTGATGCACAGGGAAACCTGACTTGCTGCAGTCCATGGAGTTGCAAGGAGTCAGACACCACTGAGTGGCTGAACTGAACTGAAGTGTATCAAAGACAACTGTGTTTTATTTGAAGAAAGTAGAACTGAGATTTGGAACACCTGGATTCAAATGCTGTAGCTAAAACTCTTAGATATGTTTTCTTCTTGCTGCTGACGTGTGATTAAAGAATGTTTACTCTTCTTTATTCAAGTCTCCTCAAGTCTTGGTAAGAAGAAAAGTAAACAATTCCTTTATATTCTATAAAAAAACATAACTGATAGGATACCTAAGAAAATAAGACATAATTAATATTTTTTTAAATTTCTGGTTTATTTTTTATGATACAAAAGGAATTAAAGATAAATTGAGAACAGTTCCTTCCTCCTTTAGTGAGTGTTTCTGTTTTTGCTTTTGATAAATTCATAGTGCCAAAAAAATTTAGCAGTGATTCTTTCACTCCGTAAATATATCTAAAATTTTCTAGGATCTATTTGCTTTACAGCAGGTTAAGTAAAAATAAAAGATCTGAAATCAAGGCAGGCCCTAGGGAAAACCCAATTTCATTGAAGCAACATTTGTATGAAGAATTTAATACAGTAGAAATACATACTCTGTAACCATCTCACTAGGGATTCATAGGTGTTTCTTCTATTGCACATTCTAAATGTATGCACATGAATGTTAAAGCCTTGGCAGAGTACATTAAATGTTATAAAAAAGCACCTAGCAAAGTACCTATCCATTAAGCATTCAACAGATTTTAGTTTCTGAGCCTTTTTTAAATGTCAATGATCTACAAATTTTATTAATTGCTTTTTTCATATTTTACAATAGATATGATCCTCTCTACATAGATAAATCATCATACTATTGGCTTCATGAACAGTCTACTTTATTCTCCCCTTCATCAAATTTATCATGGCATTTTTCACCTCTGTGTTTCTCACTGTATAAACATAGGATTTAACATGGGAGTGAGGATTGCAAAGAACACAGCCACCCACTTGTCCACAGGATAGGTGGCCACAGGACGCATGTAGGTGAATATACAAGGGACAAAAAAGAGCACCACTACTGTAAAGTGGGAGCCACATGTAGAAAGGGCCTTGTGTCGTCCTTCAGAGCTGTGGGATTTCAGGGAGTTCAGGATGATTGTGTACGAGACAAGGAGCATGAAAAAAATGAACAAGCACATGGCCCCACTGTTGGCTGCCACCACCATACCGAGCTTGTAGGTGTCACTGCAGGCAAACTTTAACAGTGGAAAGAGGTCACACATGAAGTGATCGAAGATGTTGGGACCACAGAAGGTCAAGCTGACCACGAAAACAATCTGCACAGTGGCGTGCATAATCCCCCCTATCCAGGCTACCACCACCAAGAGCTGGCAGAGCCCTTGTCGCATGATGGTTGTGTAGTGCAGAGGCTTGCAGATGGCCACGTAGCAGTCATAGGCCATGACGATGAGAAGTATGATCTCTGATCCTCCCAGGAAGTGCTCCACAAAGAGCTGAGTCAGGCAGCCACCCAAGGAGATGGTTCTCCTCTGGTACAGCAGGTCACTGATCAATTTAGGGGTGGTGACAGATGTGTAGGAGGCATCTATGAAGGCCAAGTAAGTGAGAAAGAAGTACATGGGAGCAGAAAGTGTGGGGCTAAGGGAGATGGTAATGACAATGAGCAAGTTGGCCAGAACAGTGAACAGGAAAATAAACAAAAACACAATGAAGAGTATTTTCTGCAAGAGTGGATTCTGTGTGAGTCCCAAGAGAACAAATTCAGTCACATTGTTGGGAGGTATAAGAACATCCATTTAGGAAGGAATATCTTCTTGGGGCCTAAATTTCCTAGAAAGGAGTAAAAAATGGCACCTGTTAATCAAGAAAAGTTTGTGGTTTGAATTTCTTAGAACAATACAGAGCAGTCACTATAGTTGTGGTTCAAGTCCTTGGCAGTTTTGCCCCAGTAACTGTTTCAACCATTCTTATTTTTTTCATGATGTGTTCCACCTCTTCAGACACCCTGCACCTGTCACTTGTAAAACATCTGGAGGGAAACACTTGATGTGTAATTTACTGAGAAAATACTGGGTTCCCTATGTGAGACCTGGATTCTTCTCCTGATTTCAGCTGCTTGCAGCTCTTTTATGTCATCTCGATGTTCCTTGATTTCAAGCCCTCCTTTGTGATTGTGAGGTTACAAACTGTAATTCTCAAATGTATCTCCAAAGCTGAGAGGTGTCCCACAGGGGTTAAAGGTATTCTCTTTTCTGTGAGAATTTACATTTGAATTCTTAGATCTGTGGAAAGAAAGACACATAAATAAATCTATCACAAGCAGGCAGTTTAGGGAAATGGATATGTCTTTGGCAACACACTGTCCATTTTACCTACTGGAGTGCATATGCTATTCAAATGTGTTTCTAACTGTGCCTATCACAGTGCCAGGCAGAATGTCTGCAGTGTCTGAAACCTGTTAGATGATGAGTAAATGCTTTCTGAGTTGTCGTTCATGGGTAAGAGTACGCCTTCTTCCACAGATTATAAATCCAGAAGAATTAAAGTGTTCTTGTCCTCCAGCTCTGATTATCATTACTTTTTAATGAAATACATAAATAAGCATTTGAAAGGAAGTTGCATTCCACTTTAATAATTTCTGACACACTTTATGGGGTAAGTATGAAAATATTAATTGCCTCTAGGAAAGAGTATATTACTGGGTCATTTTACTTTCAAGATAATTACAATATTTATTAATTAATATTTTTTAATTCTTCAAAATCATGTCCCACATACAATTTAACATAGTTACATTTCAGTAAATGTACAGCTTCAGTACACATATAAAAAACTGTGACAGGTGTGCAGTAAAATAGTATCTATCAAGCAAAGAAAATCATTATTTTCAAAGTTTTAAATATAGAGATTTGATATGAAAAACAGACTCTGCTGGATGAGATAAAGTACAATGCATATATCTGTCTCTTATACACATCTCTGATCTTTGGGCCGCTATGGCTCAAGATGCTTGTCTCATTCACCTCCCCCT
>SJYC01120002.1:0-20090 GCA_006408675.1 Madoqua kirkii
TTGATATGGTCAAATTATGGTGAAACAGTCACCCCACAGAATAGGTGTAGATGCTCTGGCATAACAATATGGTCAAATTATGGTAAAAAAAAATGGCTAGAGATGACTACTGAGTTTGAGATAATATTTCTAAAATAGTACAATTTGGAGTGTTATAGTCAGAGAAGCTTTGACTTATAAAATGTTAGGTAGTAATTTAGTATGATCTCATATTCTCCATGTGTCTAGAGGAGCATTGCAGGTATCACTGCTTTCCTGAAGTTTGTGTTATAAAAACGTTTGTAAAATTTTGCTTTCGTAAAATGCTAACATTAGTACAGTAATATTTTTGTTCATAAGAGCAAAGTTTCTCTTCTCATTTCTTTCAGTTAGTGGAAATAGTTCCAAGCGTAGGTATTTTTATATTGCCCCACATATGACAAGGCTACAGAACAATTGATTATCTTCTTAAAGGAGAAAGTGAATCACTAACATTACAGATACATTTCTTATCTATAGACATAAATGTATCAGAAGTTGGTGATGCACAGGGAAACCTGACTTGCTGCAGTCCATGGAGTTGCAAGGAGTCAGACACCACTGAGTGGCTGAACTGAACTGAAGTGTATCAAAGACAACTGTGTTTTATTTGAAGAAAGTAGAACTGAGATTTGGAACACCTGGATTCAAATGCTGTAGCTAAAACTCTTAGATATGTTTTCTTCTTGCTGCTGACGTGTGATTAAAGAATGTTTACTCTTCTTTATTCAAGTCTCCTCAAGTCTTGGTAAGAAGAAAAGTAAACAATTCCTTTATATTCTATAAAAAAACATAACTGATAGGATACCTAAGAAAATAAGACATAATTAATATTTTTTTAAATTTCTGGTTTATTTTTTATGATACAAAAGGAATTAAAGATAAATTGAGAACAGTTCCTTCCTCCTTTAGTGAGTGTTTCTGTTTTTGCTTTTGATAAATTCATAGTGCCAAAAAAATTTAGCAGTGATTCTTTCACTCCGTAAATATATCTAAAATTTTCTAGGATCTATTTGCTTTACAGCAGGTTAAGTAAAAATAAAAGATCTGAAATCAAGGCAGGCCCTAGGGAAAACCCAATTTCATTGAAGCAACATTTGTATGAAGAATTTAATACAGTAGAAATACATACTCTGTAACCATCTCACTAGGGATTCATAGGTGTTTCTTCTATTGCACATTCTAAATGTATGCACATGAATGTTAAAGCCTTGGCAGAGTACATTAAATGTTATAAAAAAGCACCTAGCAAAGTACCTATCCATTAAGCATTCAACAGATTTTAGTTTCTGAGCCTTTTTTAAATGTCAATGATCTACAAATTTTATTAATTGCTTTTTTCATATTTTACAATAGATATGATCCTCTCTACATAGATAAATCATCATACTATTGGCTTCATGAACAGTCTACTTTATTCTCCCCTTCATCAAATTTATCATGGCATTTTTCACCTCTGTGTTTCTCACTGTATAAACGATAGGATTTAACATGGGAGTGAGGATTGCAAAGAACACAGCCACCCACTTGTCCACAGGATAGGTGGCCACAGGACGCATGTAGGTGAATATACAAGGGACAAAAAAGAGCACCACTACTGTAAAGTGGGAGCCACATGTAGAAAGGGCCTTGTGTCGTCCTTCAGAGCTGTGGGATTTCAGGGAGTTCAGGATGATTGTGTACGAGACAAGGAGCATGAAAAAAATGAACAAGCACATGGCCCCACTGTTGGCTGCCACCACCATACCGAGCTTGTAGGTGTCACTGCAGGCAAACTTTAACAGTGGAAAGAGGTCACACATGAAGTGATCGAAGATGTTGGGACCACAGAAGGTCAAGCTGACCACGAAAACAATCTGCACAGTGGCGTGCATAATCCCCCCTATCCAGGCTACCACCACCAAGAGCTGGCAGAGCCCTTGTCGCATGATGGTTGTGTAGTGCAGAGGCTTGCAGATGGCCACGTAGCAGTCATAGGCCATGACGATGAGAAGTATGATCTCTGATCCTCCCAGGAAGTGCTCCACAAAGAGCTGAGTCAGGCAGCCACCCAAGGAGATGGTTCTCCTCTGGTACAGCAGGTCACTGATCAATTTAGGGGTGGTGACAGATGTGTAGGAGGCATCTATGAAGGCCAAGTAAGTGAGAAAGAAGTACATGGGAGCAGAAAGTGTGGGGCTAAGGGAGATGGTAATGACAATGAGCAAGTTGGCCAGAACAGTGAACAGGAAAATAAACAAAAACACAATGAAGAGTATTTTCTGCAAGAGTGGATTCTGTGTGAGTCCCAAGAGAACAAATTCAGTCACATTGTTGGGAGGTATAAGAACATCCATTTAGGAAGGAATATCTTCTTGGGGCCTAAATTTCCTAGAAAGGAGTAAAAAATGGCACCTGTTAATCAAGAAAAGTTTGTGGTTTGAATTTCTTAGAACAATACAGAGCAGTCACTATAGTTGTGGTTCAAGTCCTTGGCAGTTTTGCCCCAGTAACTGTTTCAAACCATTCTTATTTTTTTCATGATGTGTTCCACCTCTTCAGACACCCTGCACCTGTCACTTGTAAAACATCTGGAGGGAAACACTTGATGTGTAATTTACTGAGAAAATACTGGGTTCCCTATGTGAGACCTGGATTCTTCTCCTGATTTCAGCTGCTTGCAGCTCTTTTATGTCATCTCGATGTTCCTTGATTTCAAGCCCTCCTTTGTGATTGTGAGGTTACAAACTGTAATTCTCAAATGTATCTCCAAAGCTGAGAGGTGTCCCACAGGGGTTAAAGGTATTCTCTTTTCTGTGAGAATTTACATTTGAATTCTTAGATCTGTGGAAAGAAAGACACATAAATAAATCTATCACAAGCAGGCAGTTTAGGGAAATGGATATGTCTTTGGCAACACACTGTCCATTTTACCTACTGGAGTGCATATGCTATTCAAATGTGTTTCTAACTGTGCCTATCACAGTGCCAGGCAGAATGTCTGCAGTGTCTGAAACCTGTTAGATGATGAGTAAATGCTTTCTGAGTTGTCGTTCATGGGTAAGAGTACGCCTTCTTCCACAGATTATAAATCCAGAAGAATTAAAGTGTTCTTGTCCTCCAGCTCTGATTATCATTACTTTTTAATGAAATACATAAATAAGCATTTGAAAGGAAGTTGCATTCCACTTTAATAATTTCTGACACACTTTATGGGGTAAGTATGAAAATATTAATTGCCTCTAGGAAAGAGTATATTACTGGGTCATTTTACTTTCAAGATAATTACAATATTTATTAATTAATATTTTTTAATTCTTCAAAATCATGTCCCACATACAATTTAACATAGTTACATTTCAGTAAATGTACAGCTTCAGTACACATATAAAAAACTGTGACAGGTGTGCAGTAAAATAGTATCTATCAAGCAAAGAAAATCATTATTTTCAAAGTTTTAAATATAGAGATTTGATATGAAAAACAGACTCTGCTGGATGAGATAAAGTACAATGCATATATACCCAAACACATATAAAATCTGTTTGTATAAGTAATTATTAATATTACAAGTTCATTCATTCAACAAATATTTATTGGATATGATGATGTATAGTGATGTGTATGTGTTCACATAGAGTCATAAAAAGTGTGCCTATTAAATGTCTTTGTAACCCCTTCCCTGAAATTTTATCACCAAACAGCAGCAAGGCATCCATCCTTGATATTAGTCACCCTCACACTCCATTATGTTTCTGCTACAGGAATTCCCCTGCCTCCTTTTCCCATTTTCCCATAGTATCCATTATCAATCATTCTTGGTTACAGTATACTACATTACTAATATAATGAGGACAGGTGAGACATAAATTTTCCAAAGAAAAGAGAAAACATAAACATAATCAAAAAAATACTATTCTTTTTTTCCAAGATGAAAATTCTATACATATGTGAAAATAAAGTACAGCAGCTTCACTGAATTTCCTTATTTTAAGGTTGATTTTCTCAGAAGATCATAAAAAGTATAGTGAATAGAAAGTAAGAATTAGATATAACTAATAAAATATATTCATATATAATTGAGAAAATAGAAATTATTTTGCCTTTTTCTCTTTGACTCGAAAATACTCTTTCTAGAAATAACTTAATAGAAAATATTTTTAAAACAGAAAAATTAAATGTTCAAATATGTTCAACACAGTTATTAAAAGCTGTGGAAAATTTAGAAACCACATAGAATGCTCAATATTGGGGAAGGGGATAACTAAAATATATTACATATTTTGAATAATGTGTAGTTTTAACAGAGGTGTTAAATAAATATCAGTAAGAAGTCTGATATATTTTTACTTCTAAATTAATAGCACTGTTGTTGAACTTATTTTTCTTTACGTGCTTAAAAGAGATTTAAATCTTAGACTAGTGGGGGTGAGAGGTGATTATATAATTTGTAAAATCCATTTAAACCTGATATTCTATGACTGTATAATGTCCTGTCTGTATAATGTCCTGTCCAGGGGGCGGACTGGGGAATCTCACCAATAAACTTGACTAACATAGGTCTGCAGCCAGGGCCCCAGGCAGCTGTTAGTGCACCAAGAAAGAAGTAAATTTCAATTTTAAAACCGTCAACTAATTCAGATACAGTAAGTGTTTTTTTGATATATAAACAGTACCTGTGGAGAAGGGCTTTCTCTTCAGCCTTAAAAGTACCTGTGGCTAATTAAGCCCAAGGGGTATTTCACCATCATTATCAGGTCTTGCCAACAAACTGATTATCTCATGTAAGGTAACTGAACATCAAAGAAGAACTTTTACAGCATACATCTTTGTAAATTTCATCCTGATGTCTACGTGAAAACAAAACATGATGAGAGAAAAAAAAAAAAGTTGACCATATATAAACTTAGATATTTGCTAGTAAATGAACTTAAATATGGAGTCTGAATATTTAATATTACATATGCAAACAGTTTATTGGGTAACTATTTTTAAAATTTTTGTTATGATATTTTATTTTTTAACTGATTTACCATTCATGTCCATGAAAATAATGTTTCATAAAGGAGTTTCTTGGATCCATACCAGGAAAGTCTGTTCCCAGAATACAAATCCAAAGATAGAATAGTTCAAAATCCTGAAAAGATAGCAACATAGATTCTCAAAATTGAAAGATAAAACAGAATAAAAACAGGAGAGATTATATATGGATCACTGTTGATCAGAAACTAGTTGAGGTGTGCTTTGGTCTTTGATAGACTCAGAGACTAATTTCACAAACGCCAGGTACTTGTCAAAGTGCTCTCTTGGCAGCTTTATGTACTTGGGTAGGTGCAAGAACATGTTCTCAAAACAACAAAGCACTCAAAAGTAGAGTTTGTATCCCTCATTGTTTTTCAGTCAATAAGTCATGTCTCACTTTTTGCGACCCCATGAACTGCAGCATACAAGGCTTCCCTATCCTTTAGTCTCTCCCAGAAGTTGTTCTAACTCATGTCTATTGCTTCAGTGATAGCATCCAATCATCTCATCCTGTCACCCAGAGGCAACATGTATTAATCCAATTCTAAAACACTTTTATATGAACAGGGTATTTCTTATGTTATTTATCAGAAATAGAAAAGTTTGGGGGAATGAGATAATTTTACTTCTAATAGAAGTACAATCAATTAAAAAATATAACAAATTATTCACATGGGAAGAAACACAGAACTTGGAAAAAGCATCCAAATCACTTAAGTAAATTACTTTTAGAAATTTAAAGGTTATGGAACAAAAAGATGGTATCAGTTTAGATCAGAGCAGTCACTCAGTCGTGTCTGACTCTTTGTAAGCCCATGAATCGCAGCGTGCCAGGCCTCCCTGTTCATCACCAACTCCTGGAGTTCACGCACACTCATGTTCATTGAGTCAGTGATGCCATTCAGCCAACTCATCCTTTGTCGTCCTCTTCCCTTCCTGGCCACAATCCTTTCCAGCATCAGAGTCTTCTCAAATGAGTCAACCCTTTGCATGAGGTAGCCAAAGTACTGGAATTTCAGCTTTAGCAACATTTTGTCTAAAGAAATCCCAAGGCTGATATCCCTCAGAATGGACTGGTTGGATCCTTGCAGTCCAAGGGACTCTCAAGAGTCTTCTCCAACACCAAAAATCAAAAGTATCAATTCTTTGACGCTCAACCTTCTTTACAGTTCAACTCTCACATCCATACATGACTACAGAAAAAACCATAGCCTTGACTAGACGGACCTTAGTCGGCAAAGTAATGTCTCTGCTTTTGAATATACTACCTAGGTTGGTCATAAGTTTTCTTCCAAGGAAAAAGCGTCTTTTAATTTCATGGCTGAAATCACCATCTGCAGTGATTTTGGAGCCCTAAAAAATAAAGGCTGACACTGTTTCCACTGTTTCTCCATCTATTTCCCATGAAGTGGTGGGACGGAATGCCATGATCTTCAATTTCTGAATGTTGAGTTTTACGTCAACTTTTTCACTTTCCTCTTTCACTTTCATCAAGAGGCTTTTTAGTTCCTCTTCACTTTCTACCGTAAGGGTGGTGTCATCTGCATATCTGAGGTGATTGATATTTCTCCCGGAAATCTTAATTCCAGCTTGTGTTTCTTCAAGTCCAGCATTTCTCATGATGTTCTCTGCATATAAGTTAAATAAGCAGGGTGACAATATATAGCCTTGACATGCTCCTTTTCCTATTTGGAACCAGTCTGTTGTTCCATGTCCAGTTCTAACTGTTGCTTCCTGACCTGCATACAGATTTCTCAAGAGACTGGTCAGGTGGTCTGGTATTCCCATCTCTTTCAGAATTGTCTACAGATTATTGTGATCCGCACAGTCAAGGGCTTTGGCATAGTCAATAAAGCAGAAGTAGATGTATTTCTGGAACTCTCGTGCCTTTTCCATGACCAGCGGATGTTGGCAGTTTGATCTCTGGTTCCTCTGCCTTTTCTAAAACCAGCTTGAGCATCAGGAAGTTCACGGTTCATGTATTGCTGAAGCTTGGCTTCGAAAATTTTGAGCATTACTTTACTAGCATGTGAGATGAATGCAAATGTGTGGTCGTTTGAGCATTCTTTGGCATGGCCTTTCTTTGGAATTGTAATGAAAACTGACCTTTTCCAGTCCTGTGGCCACTGCTAAGTTTTCCAAATTTGCTGGCATTTTGAGTGTAGCACTTTCATAGCATCATATTTCAGAATTTGAAATAGGTCAACTGGAATTCCATCACCTCCACTAGCTTTTGTTTGTCATGATGCTTTCTAAGGCCCACTTGACTTCACATTCCAAGATGTCTGGCTCTGGATTAGTGATCACATCATCATGATTATCTGGGTCGTGAAGATCTTTTTTGTACAGTTCTTCCATGTATTCTTGCTACATCTTCTTAATATCTGCTGCTTCTGTTAGGTCCATACCATTTCTGTCCTTTATCGAGCCCATATTTGCCTTAAATGTTCCCTAGGTATCTCTAATATTCCTGAAGAGATCTCTAGTCTTTCCCATTCTGTTCTTTTCCTCTATTTCATTGCATTGATCACTGAAGAAGGCTTTTTAATCTTTTCTTGCTATTCTTTGGAACTCTGCATTCAGATGCTTATATCTTTCCTTTTCTCATTTGCTTTTCTTCTTTTCACAACAATTTGTAAGGTCTCCCCAGACAGCCATTTTGCTCTTTCACATTTTTTTTTCCATGGTGATAGTCTTGATTCCTGTCTTTTGTACAATGTCACAAAGGTCATTCCATAGTTTATCAGGCACTCTATCTATCAGATCTAGGCCCTTAAATCCATTTCTCACTTCCATTGTATAATCATAAGGGATTTGATTTAGGTCATACCTGAATGGACTAGTGGTTTTCCCTACTTTCTTCAATTTAACTCTAAATTTAGTAATAAGGAGTTCATGATCTGAGCAACAGTCAGAATCTGGTCTTGTTTTTGTTGACTATATAGAGCTTCTCCATCTTTGGCTACACAGAATATAATTGATCTGATTTTGATGTTGACCATCTGGTGATGTTCATGTGTAGAGTCTTCTCTTGTGTTGCTGGAAGAGGGTGCTTGCTATGACCAGTGCATTTTCTTGGCAAAACTCTAGTAGTCTTTGCCCTGCTTCATCCCACATTTCAAGGCCGCCATATTTGCCTGTTACCCCAGGTGTTTCTTGACTTCCTACTTTTGCCTTCTAATCCCCTATAATGAAAACAACATCTTTTTTTGATGCTACTTTTAAAATGTCTTGTAGATCTTCATAAAACCGTTTCAACTTCAGCTTCTTCAAAATTACTGGTTGGGGCATAGACTTGGATAACTGTGATATTGAATAGTTTGCCTTGGAGATGAACAGAGATCATTTTGTCATTTTTGAGACTACATCCAAGTACTGCATCTCAGACTATTTTGTTGACCATGATGACTACTCCATTTCTTCTCAGGGATTCCTGCCCACAGTAGTAGATATAATGGTCATCTGAGTTAAATTCACCAATCCCAGTCCATTTTAGTTTGATGATTCCTAGAATGTTGACGTTCACCCTTGCCATCTCTTATTTGATCACCTCCAATTAGCCTTGATTCATGGACCTGACATTCCAGGTTCCTATGCAATATTGTTCTTCACAGCATCGGATCTTTCTTCTATCACCAGTCACATCCACAACTGGGTATTATTTTTGCTTTGTCTCCATTCCTTCATTCTTTCTGGAGTTATTTCTCCACTGTCCTCCAGTAGCATATTGGGCACCTAATGACCTGGGGAGTTCCTCTTTTGGTATCCTATCATCTTGCCTTTTCATACTGTTCATAGGATTTTCAAGGCAAGAATACAGAAGTGGCTTGCCATTCCCTTCTCCAGTGGACCATGTTCTGTCAGACCTCTTCACCATGACCCACCCATCTTGGGTTGCCCCACAGTCATGGCTTGGTTTCACTGAGTTAGACAAAGCTGTAGTCCTTGTGTGATTAGATTGACTAATTTTCTGTGAGTATGGTTTCAGTGTGTCTGTCCTCTGATGCCCTCTTGCAACACCTACCATCTTACTTGGGTTTCTCTTACCTTGGGCGTGGAGTATCTCTTCACGGCTGCTGCATCAAAGCACAGCTGCTGCTCCTTACCTTGGATGAGGGGTATCTCCTTACTACCGTCGTTCCTGACCTTCAACGTGTGATAGCTCCTCTAGGCCCTCCTGTGCCTGTGTAGCCACCGCTCCTGGGGTGGCTCCTCCCGGCCGCAGGCCCTGGCCTAGGGCATGGGTGGCTCCTCCCAGCTGCCTCCCCTGGCCTCAGGCTTGGGGTGGCTCCTCAGGGTCACTGCCCCTGGCCTCGGGCACAAGGTGGGTTCTCCTGGCCTCCCCTGACCTCGGACGTGGGGTGTCTCCTCTAGGCCGCCACCCCTGACCTAGGATGTGGGGTGTCTCCTCCTGGCTGCCACTGGCCTCAGATGCAGGGTAGCTCCTCCTTGCCACCACTGACCTTGGATGCAGGGTAGCTCCTCTCAGCCATTCCTGTGCCATCACAGCTTGGTAATCTAGGCCACTGTCCCTGACCTCAGACGTGGGGTAGCTCCTCTTGGCTATGCTCAGTGCCCCGGCTCTTAGCCGCCTGCGCTCAAAGCGCCGGCTCACAGCCGCCTGGGCTCAGAGACTTTTCCAATGAGTCAACTCTTCGCGTGAGGTGGCCAAAGTACTGGAGTTTCAGCTTTAGCATCATTCCTTCCAAAGAAATCCCAGGGCTGATCTCCTTCAGAATGGACTGGTTGGATCTCCTTGCAGTTCTCAAAATAATGGTATAGTGGGAATTAAAACCCACATCTCCTAATCCTGAAGCTAGTGTCCTAGATTTCTTTCTGATTAAAAGATCTAAAGCACTTTTTTATTTCTTACACTGAGATATAAAGGAAACATAATTTAATGTGTGTCAGGTATGTGGAGGCATTAATATTGCTAAGTACATTTGATGAATCCAATTAGAATTGAGAAAACAATGAAGGCATATTTTAGGACTTAGTATCTATGCTGTAAGTTGAGTTCTAACAGGAAACATGTAGATAATGGCATCCAGTCCCATCACTTCATGGGAAATAGATGGGGAAACAGTGGAAACAGTGTCAGACTTTATTTTGGGAGGGCTCCAAAATCACTGCAGATGGTGATTGTAGCCATGAAATTAAAAGATGCTTACTCCTTGGAAGAAAAGTTACGACCAATCTAGATAGTATATTCAAAAGCAGAGACATTACTTTGCCAACTAAGGTCCATCTAGTCAAGGCTATGGTTTTTCCTGTAATCATGTATGAATGTGAGAGTTGGACTGTAAGGAAGGCTGAGAACCAAAGAATTGATTTTTTTGAACTGTGGTATTGGAGAAGACTCTTGAGAGCCTAGTGGACCACATGGAGATCCAACCAGTCCATTCTGAGGGAGATCAGCCCTGGGATTTCTTTGGAAGGAATGATGCTAAAGCTGAAACTCCAGTACTTTGGCCACCTCATGTGAAGAGTTGACTCATTGGAAAAGTCTCTGATGCTGGGAGGGACTGAGAGCAGGAGGACAAGGGGACACCTGAAGATGAGATGGCTGGATGGCATCACTGATTCGATGGGCATGAGTCTGCATGAACTCCGGGAGTTGGTGATGGACAGGGAGGCCTGGCGTGTTGTGATCTATGGGATTGCAAAGAACTGGACATGACTGAGGGACTGAACTGAACTGAAATAGAATGCTTATAATATAGTATCTGATTTCCAAGTCTGATATACAACAATTGCCAAGAGCAAGATAACTTTTAATTAGTCTTTTAAGTCAAGAACATACAGCTTATAGAGAATCGGATTATCATTCATTATATAAATCAGAATAATCTGTTTCCAGAATGTTAAACCTTCATCGTGATAAAAAAAAAATGTACCTAGACATTTTATTTTAATGTCGGTGGACTCTAAGACCTTATGTGATGTGAATGACTTAAATATGTATTTCAATTATTGAGGAGGTCAAGTGATCCAGAGACTGGGGTGAACAATTTAATTTTTCAGTTCAAAATTTGATCAGAATATACAAAATCAACTATATGGCACAGAGTATATGTTAATAAATTTTATTTTTCACAGATTTGAAAATGCAACTATGATCATGTCTGTGAAATTTTAAATTGATTTTTTTGTCAGATTCCAGTATAGAATCTTAACACTGTATGATTACATATATAACAGATTGAAGCTATGCAATTCTCTTCATATTTAAGATCTATAAACTCTTCCACTAGAATAAGGATTAGTTCATATAGTGGTTTCAGAAATAATTAGTTTAAGTAACCCAAAGAAAATTAAATTTTAGTTGTAATCATTGATAATGAAAATATTGATTATTATTAAAAAAAAAAAAGAATATTGTGTCCTACACAACCTCTTTCAACTAAGGTCACATTTTTACTCCAAAGTTTCCTCATGACATTTTTTTATTACTGAATTTCTCAGGGTATAGATTAAAGGGTTCAACATGGGAGTTATGAAAGTTAAAACCACAGTGATGGATTTATCAATGCTGCTGCTGCTGCTGCTGCTGCTGCTGCTGCTGCTGCTGTTAAGTCACGTCAGTCATATCCAACACTGTGCGACCTCATAGACAGCAGCCCATGAGGCTCTCCCGTCCCTGGGATTCTCCAGGCAAGAACACTGGAGTGGGTTGCCATTTCCTTCTCCGATGCATGAAAGTGAAAAGTGAAAGGGAAGACGCTCAGTCATATCCGACTCTTAGCAACCCCATGGACTGCAGCCTACCAGGTTTCTCCATCCATGAGATTTTCCAGGCAGGAGTACTGGAGTGGGTTGCAATTGCCTTCTCTGACTTATCAATGGGTAGGGTTAAATTAGGCCTGGCATACAGAAAGATACAGGGGACAAAGAATAAAATGTCCATCATCATTTGGGATGCACAGATGTAGAAGGCTTTGTGACTCCCTTCCAAACCATGAGTCTTCAGGGAGTGTAATGTGACCCTAAGGACACTAAGAGGATGAAGAAGCCAACAGTGCAAATTGCCCCTCCATTAGCTGTCATAAAGAGTCCAGTGAGGTGGATATCAGCGCAAACAAGTTTCAGTAAAGGGTACATGTTACAGACAATGTTGTCAATCACACTGGGACCACAGAAAGGGTGCTGATAAATAAAGAGCAATTGTATCCGTAAGTACAGAAAGCCTCCAGTCCAGGCCACCAGCAGCATGAGGACACACACTGTCCAATTCATGATGATCAAATAATGAAGAGGTTTGCAGATGGCTACATATTGGTCATAGGCCATCACCACCAGAAGAATGCCTTCAGCACCAGCAGATAAATGATCCATTAAGACTTGAGTCATACAAGACTGGAAGGAAATAGTCTTTTCCTCATGAAGCAAGTCAGTGATCATTTTGGGAGCAATGGTAGTAGAATAGACAGGATCTATAAATAAATAAGCCAGGAAAAAATACTCGGGGGAACCAAGTGACCAGCTGGCTGCAATGGTCACCATGATAAGCAGATTGCCCAATATTGTTGCAATGTAGATAAGTAAGAATAGGACAAATAGAACTTTTTGCATCTCAGGATTTTGTGTGAGCCCCAGGAGGACAAGCTCCATCACATTGTTCCTATTTTCCATATGTCCTTCTGAAGCTGTGAATCGAGTGTCAGAAGCTGCAAACAAACGGCCAGTAGTAACTTTCAGAAAATTGCAAGCTTTGTGTCGAATACTTGATTCCTTGTGCAACAGTGTTGGCTCCGTGAGACCTCACACATAGAAATTATAGAATATCAGAATTGGACACTTTTCCCCACAGTACTTCATTCATTTTATCAAATTCCTTGCTTGAATTATAGTGGTGAGACTTCAGTATTCTAACTGGGAAGTATATATGCGTGGGTGTGAATTGACATACCAAATGACCAGAAAGTTGCTTTCTCTAGAATACCTCTCACAAACAACAAGTGTTTTAACTTTATATATCATTTCTTTTCTTTCTTTTTCTTTTTTTTTTTTTGAGAGCAGTTTTGGCATTCTGAAATATACCATGAAAACAATCACATCCCTAATAGCTTTGTTTACATATTTACATAGAGAGTAATACCTAGGCATGGGGCATAAAATTGTAAACTGATGCTTAAGTAGCAGCCTTTCTGAGTTGTTATGAGCTCCAAAATCAGTCAGTCACCCTCTTCAGGGAAAAAACCAGTGACATCATAAGTGCTCGATACATGCTGATAAGATTCCACTTAATTACAATGAATTTTAAAACCCATAAGAAAGCACCTGAGAACAGAAAAATGTATGAGCATCTTCCCATCCAAGCAAATACAATGAAAGCAATGTTTTGTTTGTAAATACACACACATACATACACACGCACACAACATGTGTGCTCAGTCACTAGTTCTGTCTGACTTTTTGTGACTCCATGGACTGTAGTATGCCAAACTTCTCTGTCCATGGGATTCCTCAGGCAAAATACTAGAGTGATTGCCATTTCCTCCTCCAAGAAATCTTCCAGACCCAGGAATCAAACCCATGTCTCCTGTTTCTCTTGAATTGGCAAGTGGATATTTTACCACTCAGCCACCTAGGAAGCTTCCCCAACCCTGCTCTGGCCCTGCCAAAGACACATTAAATAGGCATTTATTATAGTGTAGGTTATTGGAGGAAAACAATAGATAATACAAATGTATGTTAATGAGTACTACATAGACAAGTTTATTGGTTTACCAAACTGTTTAGATTTTATTATTGCTAGCCATAGCTCAATTCAGGATGCCAAAATAAAAATTTTAAGCAAAATTTTGGTATAGTAGAAAGATTCCATGCCAGAAATCTGGAGCTATTATTTGATTTTGCTCAGGCATCTTAGGAAAACTAATACTTTTCTTGGAAAGATGATATTTTTAGATACTGTGAGTTTCTGAATTTTTGTCATTGAAGCCATTATCCTAAATGACATGCTAACACTTTTGCTAGTAGATCATCTTTATATTAACCAGACTTAATTAGTGTGTATTGAAGGTTTAGCTATTATAGTAATTGTTTAACTAGTATAGTAGTCAATAGATTAAACTCATTATTTGGTTCATATTTTAAGTTCTTGTTTTTTTTGAGTCTATATGAAAAACAGGACAATCCTTCTCATTTGAGGAAAGTAGATCCATGGCCAGTTTTACATGTAATGTGTGTACCTTCATTTTGGCAAAATTATTTAAAATGTGCTCCATCTCAGTGTCTAATTTACAGACTGTCATTTGTGAAAGACGGAAGATTGTTCTCTTCTTTGTGTATTTGGTAATTCAATTCATACTCAGATATCAGAGGGAAAATAAAAGTGAGAAAGAAAGGAAAAAGAAAATAAGAGATGACTGAGAAAAGGTAGATTCAAAACAGCAAAGACTAAAATTTAACTAAAATATGCTTTGAAATCAGTAAACAGTTTGGGTTAAGGGTACTGAATGAATAAACAGTGGAGGATTTCCTGAGCTGTCCGCTAGAGATGAATTGGAGGGTAACTCAGAATCAGCATCAGGATTTGCCTTTCAGAATCTTTATACTTCTAGGTCAAATAAAGAAAAGAAAAGAAAATTCTGAACATATGTGAATTGAAGAAACCAGTTGCCTCAGAGTTTCATTTTCAAGGTTCTGGCTGCTCATTGTATACATACATAGTTAAATATCTCCACTCACAAGGACATATCCACATATTCATTTGCAATGGAAAATAAATACTTGTGGTTCTTAGAAACTGTTCTGCGTTCAAGAGGTAACTTCTAGTAGGAGAGTCTAACCCTTTGACCTGCTGAGCATTTAAAACATTAATGTGTTTATAGCTGGTTTTATGCTTTCATCTGTTGAGTTTGTTGGGACAATAAACATGTCTTAATAACTGTTTCTCTGGAATATGAGTGTGCCTCATATATTTTAAGTGATCAAGAAATAGTTCACTATTAAAATATTCTTATGAACACATTTATTCCTCTAAATGGTTCAAAGCATTAATTTGACATTATACAAAATTCTATATTTTATTGATATTATATTTTATTAAAATAAATATATATGCTTTAACACTTGGTATATTCTTCAAACTTTTAATATAATCAATTGGAACAAGTAAATCTTTAAAGAATCCTTAGAACATGTAAGTCCATGTTAACTATCCCACAATGATAAATAAAGTAAGATAAATTAAGTAGGTCTACACATTGAAAAATTCAACATAAGGAGGAAAAACAAAACATCTACATGGATATGCAAAGTGTAAAATACTAAGAAACATTTTTATAATATATTAGAAATTATAGACTGAAATTTCAGTTTCTGAAAATTTTGGTACATATTCTTTTGAAACATGTGATTGCAATTCATGCCTAAATATGTTTCTTTTTAACTATCTATATAGTAGAACCTGGGGCTTCCCTTGTAGCCAGTCACTATCTGCCTGCAATGCAGGAGGCCTGGGCTTGCTCCCTGGGTCAGGAAAATCCCCTGGAGAAGGGAATGGTAACCCATCCAGTGTCCTTGCCTGGGAAATCCCTTGGACAGAGAAGCCTGGTAGGCTGCCATCCACAGGGTCACAAATAGATGGGTGCAACTGAGAGATTAACATTGTCGCTGTCACTGTCATAGTAAAACCTGCTTCCCATGTGAGCTATCATGATCATTAAAATGATGCAGCAAAAATTTTGAGGTCCTAAAAAATGCCTAACCAGTTCGTTAGGTGAAAAAGAGATAAATTTTAAAGAAATATAACATTTTCCAAATCAGTTTCTTTATAACAAAAGTGTTACTTCTAAACCCTGAATATGGTTGAATAGACTTTGGAAACAAATACACACACACACACACACACACACACACAAAATAAAACTATCAGAGATGTCATATTGCTTAACTTATATATAGTTATATAACTTTTCTTTTGTTTTATAAATATTGTGACCCTAAATGTCCACAGTGTACTTTTTGAGAGTGCAGGCTCTAAACTCTTGTTTGGAATTTGAGCCTCAAAATCTGTACTTAAAAACTTTGTGACCTGGGTAAATCATTCAACATAATCTCTGTAATGAAACATAATAGAATCTAACACACTCGGGTTTAAAGAGAATAATGCAAATGAAGACCTTTAAAATTGTCAAAAATTGTCTAGCAAATAATAGGCAAGAAATAAGTTCAAAATATGTTTTATTATTCTTTTGTTTCCCCATTTAAGTTTAGTGCCACATCTATATAATTAGTTTTACTTAAGTTTTGTCAAAATCTACTCTTTTATATAGCTATCAAAAGATGCTTTCCTGAGGGATGAAAAGAAAGATTGACTGGGTCATTATAATATGCAGTTTTGGAAGATGTCCAGTTTTACTACTCACATGATTGTGTGGAAATTCCCTTTTATGTCTTTCTCCATATCTCACTCTCCTCTTTGAAATGTATCAATAAATTTAAATTTAATTTGAGGGATCTTCTTTCCATAAATTATGAGGTCAACTGACTGCCTAATGCCATGTGTCTTGTTTCATTTACAATAGTCATAGAATCTAAAAATGAGAAAATGTCCAGTTCGTTAATCCCCTGAAGATAGATGCTGACATTTTCTTTAAGACTTTAATATACCTTGTATAGAACTTAATTCATGAATTGTATTTCCACAGACTCTAAAATTTACTCTCTAGCTAGGTGTAAGTACAAATTGATGAGTCTAACAAGTAACTAAATGTCTCTGAATATAAGTTTTTACATTTCAAGTTTTGAGTTCCCTTTTGTAATAAAAGGCTATTGATTTACATATCAAAATGTTATTTGGGGTTTATACATAAAGGAATAGGAAGCAGAGACTTTAACATTTATACATCAGTGTTCATAGAAGCATTTTTCACAATAGCTTAAAGGTGTGACAACTTTAATGGCCATCAATTAGTAAATGTGCAAACAACTTATTGTATATACAAACAATGGTATATACAACAATCATACAGCTTTAAATGGGAAGGAAATGCTGATACATGCTATCAGATGAATCTTGAAGAAATTAACAGTAACTGATGAAGAAATTAAAGTAACAGATGAATCTTGAAGAAATTACACTAAGTACAATAAGCCAGACACAGAAACACTTATATTTGATGATCTCCCCTTTATGAGGTACCTAGAATAGTCAAATACAATAAAGTGGAATGTATAGCAGTACAACAGGGACTGAGGGATGAGGAGAGAGGGAATTACTTTTTTACACATAGAGTTTCAGTTTAAAATGATGAAAAAAAAAATTCTGTTAGATGTTCTAGTATATTTTACCACAACTGAAAAAACACATTATGAAAAGGAGTTAAATATCTACACAAAACAAGAACATTAAAAATACCGTGTACAAGGTAGGAATTTAGAAAGAATTATCATAATCTTTTGGTTTCCCTCAGAGCACAGAACCTGCAATACAGGAGACCCTCGTTCGATTCCTGGGTTGGGAAGATCTGCTGGAGAAGTAATAGGCAACCCACTCCAGTGTTCTTGTTGTGTGTGTGTGTGTGTGTGTGTGTGTGTGTGTGTGTGTGTGTGAGCTGGTAAAGAATCTGCCTGTAATGTGGGAGACCTAGGTTCAATCCCTCGGTTGGAAAGATCCCCTGGAGAAGGGAAAGGTTATCAAAATCTTTACTATCCTTATCTTCAATAGATGAAGATGCAAAATGAATAATTGTTTGATTTTCTAAATTATATGAAACATTATAAAAAATTATTGTACAGACCACATGCATGTCCTGTTATATTTTGTTATGTTATATTTAAACTCTATTTCAGTTTGAATTTACACAATCTTAATATAAAATATTGGCAAACATTATTGTCATGGCACTTATTCCAATAGTATTTTGTAAAATGGAGTAAATGTACATACTATATTATTCCTGGAACTTTTGACGTAAAATAAAGTCAAACAATAAATAAAACAGCTCCTTAAGAAATTTACATGATTAATTTCAAATAACTCTCTTTTGCCCTCTTTTCATAGCAAGGAAGATTTTTATGAATGTGTTACCTGGGTTTTCTATTTCTTATTTTGTCTCTTGTTTCAAATTCAGGCTTCTCCAATTTTATCTTTAGTTCTTGAAAATGAGTGTTTAGTTTGATGAAGATAAGGCAGGAGTGAGTGCAAAGAAAAAAATCAGGACACACTTAGTGCCTGTAACTGGAAGTGCTTTTTTTTTGGATACATCTCTCTGCCTGTACAAAGCATGAACATCTTGCTCAACTTTTATAACATTTTTGCACTCTAGATTGTAGAATTACTCCAAACTGGCTTCAAAATTATACAGTTGATGTCACTGAATTTGTATTGAAGTGTTTTTAATGTTTCATTTTTTAGAGATATAAATAGCATAAGCACATTATATTAGTTTCAGGTGTACAACATAGTGATCTGATATTTGTGTTTATTGCAAAATAATCACCACAATAATCATAGCTAACATAGAACACTATGTAATGACAAAAAATTTCCCCCTGATAAGAACTTTAAGATCTACTCTCTTAACAACTTTCAAATATGCAATATGGTATAATATAATTAACTATAGCCAATGTTAGCCATGCTGTATCTTACATCTCAAGGCATATTTATTTTATAGTTGAAAGACTGTATGTTTTGACCCTCTTTATCCATTTTTCCAGCCCTTCAACTTTCACCTCTGGCAACCACCAATCTATACACTGTATCTATGAATTTGATTTTGCTCTTTTTTATATTCCACGTATAAATGAAATAATAAAGTATTTGTCATTCACTGTCTGACTCATTTCATTTATCATAATGTCCTCAAGGTCCATCCATGTTCTCATACATGACAAGATTTTCTCTTTTTTATAGCGAATAACATTCCGGTGTGTGTGTGGGGGGGGGGGCACACGTTTCACATTTTCTTTATCCATTTATCCAATAATGAACTATTAGGTTGTTTTCACACCTTGGCCATTACAAGTAATGTTGCAATGACTAGGGGGTTTAAATATCTTTTTGAGTTGGTGTTTTCATTTTCTTTGGATAAATACCTAAATGTAGAATTACCGGATTATAAAGTAGCTCTACTTTAAATTTTTTGAGGAATCTCCATACTGTTTTTCATAGTTTTTCACATCAATTTACATTTCCACTAACAGTGCACGTTTCCTTTTCTCTACGTCCTTGCCAACACTTATGTTTTTTTTAACAGCCGTATTGACAGGTGTGAGTTGATTTTGATTTGCATTTCCCTGATGATTAGTGATATTAAGAATCTTCTCATGTGCTGGTTGCCATCTCTGTATCTTATTTGGAATAATATCTCTTCATATCTTTTCTCCTGTATTTTAATTGGTCTATTTGGGTGTTATTACTAATGAGTTGTCTGAATACTTTATATAATTTGTATATTAAGCCCTTATCCAGTATGTGATTTTCAGATATTATTCCCTCTCAGTAGGTTGTCCTTTCATTTTCTTGATATTTCTTTTATTGGGCAAAAGCTTTTTAGCTTGATGGAGTCCCACTTGTTTATTTTTGCTACTGTTGCCTTTGTTTTTAGTGTCAGATGAAAAAAAAAAAAAAAAAAAAGAGATTACTAAGACAATTTCAAGGAGCTTCTAAATGCTTTACTCTAGGAGTTTTAGTATATCAGGTCTCACATAAAACTCTTTAATTCATTTTGAGGTAATTTTTGTGTATGGTGTATATGATAAAGGCTCAGTTTCATTATATTGCATGTGCTTGTTCAACTTTTCCAACAGCTTATATTGAGGAAATTTTCCACCTTTGTGTTTTTTTGGCTTAAAATATTATTCTGTAAATATGTAAATATGTGGTGTGAAGTTTTTTTTTAATTCTTTATTTTTAATTAAAAAAAATTTTTAACTTAATTCTATGTTACAATATTGTATTGGTTTTGCCATACATTGAATTGAATCAGTCACAGGTGTACACGATCTCCCAATGCCAAAGCCCTGTCCCACCTCCCATCCCATATTATCTCTCTGGATCATCCCATGCACCAGCTCCAAGCACCCTGTATCCTGTATTGAACATAGACTGGTGATCA
>SJYC01120005.1:0-10954 GCA_006408675.1 Madoqua kirkii
CATGGGCTTCAGTAGGTTGCATGTGCTTAACTGCCCTGTCGCATGTGAACTCTTCCCATTGACAGGCAGATTCTTTACCATTGGACCACCAGGACAGTCCTAACAATCGTTTTTTGAGTTCCAACTATGTAACAGGCCCTGAGTACTGGAGCAGTGGATTTTGTGATGAAGAAGTCATATGTTAGCAGTCTTACTTTCTCTGCCTGAGAGGGTTAAGATGAAGTGATATACATGTGCTGACAGAGGGTCTCCCCCAGGCAGGACTGTCTATCAAACCCGAGAATGCTTGTACCCTGAGTACTGCAAGCCCAACTAGAATTTGCCCGTAGTGATGTGACCTGGGCACAAGGGTATTCTCTGCAGTACTGTTTGCAACAACAAAGTGTTAGAAATAGCCCCACATTCATCAAAAGGGACTGCTTTAATAGAACATGATAGTGCACCCAAAGAGATTATCAAGCAGCTGTAAATTGAAGAAACTAAAGTGAAAACATCTTTAAGACATTTAACTGAAAAAAAGTCAAAGAGCATATGTATAGTAGGTTACCATTTGGGTAAAAGGTGGGGACTATAAGTTGGGGACTAAAGGTGGGGACTATGCACACTTAGTGTGCATGCTCAGTCGCTTAGTTGTGGCCAACTCTTTGTGACCCTTATGGACTGTAGCCCACCAGGCTCCTCTGTCCATGGGATATTCCAGGAAAGAATACTGGAGTGAGTTGCCATTTCCTACCCCAAGGGATCTCCTGACCCAGGGATTGAACCTGCATCTCCTGTGTCTCCTGCATTGGCAGGAATATTCTCTACTGCTCAGCCACCAGGGAAGCAACATACTTGATAAGATATCTATAAAATATCTCAGGAAAGAGATCAGACACTGATCACATCTGTGGCTTTCAGTGGAGGGAGCAGGGAGGTGAATGGCAAGAGTGGCAGGAAAGGTTTTCACTGGATACCCTTTTGTATGTTTTGAATTTTGAATTTTGTAAATTTATTGTCTATATTCTCCTTCCAAACACTCTTTTTTTCTTTCAAAAATTCATGCACACAGACCCAAGGATTAGCAGTGTATCCATGAGTGCCAGAGTTTTAATTCTGAGCCCCCAAATCTCTCAAGATACCAAGAAGAGAGTACTGGGTGCCAGGATCAGCTGACATCTAGAACTCATGGCAGCTAGCCTGACACCTAAAGGGCTGTGACATTTGGTTTCTGTCCTTGGCCTTGGTTTGCAACTTGCAAGAGTGTAGGTAGGGTGGGCCTCACTGGAAGGCGACACTGGTGCAAAGCTTGAAGTTAGTGAGGGAATGAGTCCCGAGGGTATCAGGGAAGGAAATTCCAGAAGGATGGAAGGAATAATTCAGAGAATTGGAAGCAGGTGTGTGCTGGGCCAGGTGGCAGGTGTGCCTGGAATGGAGTAAACGAGAGGGAGGGAAGAAACAAAGATGAAGGAGTAAGCGGCAGCCTGTGCAGGGCTGAGGGTGCGGGGACAGGAGCGCTTCCCCCTCCTTCCTCAGGGTTCCGCACCCAGACCTCAGCTGTTTGTCCATCTCGTGTCCCACTTCTATCAGCTGGTGATGCCTGGTTTCTGAGACCCGTCCCTGCCCTGCACTCACAGCTGGTGTTGGCATCATGGCCTCATGCCTGTCCTGGTGACCAGTCCAGGGACCTGGTCTCTCTCAGGTCAGGGAGTGGAGCCTGAATTCCAGTCTGTGCTGGAAGGTGCAGCCAGTTCAGTCCCCACAGGGACTATGGGCACTTGAGGAGGACAGCCAGGAGCAGGGGGTCTAGCAACTCATCTTTTAACCCTCCTGCTATGCTGGGCTTCCGGATGATTCTCAAATGGCACACTTTTACCTCAGATGCCCTTGGACCTGGAATTCCTCATCCTCAGTCACCCCTCCCTCTCCGTGTGACTCACTTCCTATTTCTCTCAGATGAGTCTCAAAGGCCTTCTTCCTCAGAGAAGACTTTCCTCGGAGAAGCCTTTCCTCACCCCGACGGGACAGAGTGCCTCCTGTCCCCCAACACTCTTACTTGCCTGAATGTTTTCAGTACATTAATGGATGTTTGTTATCAGTCTCTCCCCGCTAGAATAACAGCTCAGGGGCAGTCAGGACTTTGTCTAGAACCGGAGCACCTGTGTGTGGTTTAGCCTCCTAGTCCTTGTCTCAGTGAGTGAGTCTGGTTCCAGATTTCAGCCCCTCCCTTGATCTTAGCAGAGCTTTAAGAGGAGTATGAAGTGCTCATAATTTAAAGGGTCATCATTTTTTGAGGTGGCAGTTTATTTTTGTTTTTACTGACTGTTGATTCTTGAGAAGCAGCTTTGATGCTTGTAGACTGCGGGTCAAATTCTGGCTCTGGCATTTGCTGATATTGGGCAAATTAAGCCTTTCTGGGCCTGTTTCCTCATCTAAGATGGGCTGGGGAGAGGAAGTGGGGATGAGGGATAATATCTACCTCCTGCTGTTGGCAGATGAAAAGTGTGGGGTGTGGTCTTTGGTACATAATAAATGATTATTTTTTGCATTTCTTTCCATGGGGATGGTCTTGATCCCTGTCTCCTATACAATGTCATGAACCTCAGTCCATAGTTCATCAGGGACTCTATCTATCAGACCTAGTCCTTTAAATCTATTTCTCACTTCCACTGTATAATCATAAGGGATTTGATTTAGGTCATACCTGAATGGTCTAGTGGTTTTCCCTACTTTCTTCAATTTAAGTCCGAATTTGTCAATAAGGAGTTCATGATCTGAGCCACAGTCAGCTCCCAGTCTTGTTTTTGCTGACTGTATAGAGCTTTTCCATCTTTGGCTGCAAAGAATATAATCAATTTGATTTCAGTGTTGACCATCTGGTGATGTCCATGTGTAGAGATTTCTCTTGTGCTGTTGGAAGAGAGTGTTTGCTATGACCAGTGTGTTCTCTTGGCAAAACTCTATTAGCCTTTGCCCTGCTTCATTCCGTACTCCAAAGCCAAATTTGCCTGTTACTACAGTTGTTTCTTGACTTCCTACTTTTGCATTCCAGTCCCCTATAATGAAAAGGACATCTTTAGTTAGTTCTAAAAGGTCTTGTAGGTCTTCATAGAACCCTTCAACTTCAGCTTCTTCAGCGTTACTGGTTGGGGCATAGACTTGGATTACTCTGATATTGAATGGTTTGCCTTGGAAATGAACAGAGATCATTCTGTTATTTTTGAGATTGCATATTCAAAAATACCTGCAAATGCTGTAGTTTTCAATAGAATAGGAGCTTGTGTCTTTCTTATGTAATAATCTAGAAATAGACAGAGGGTCTAGGTTAGAGTCACTGAGCTAGGAAGGCATCCAGGTCCCTTCTCTCTTTTTGCTCTGAGTTTCCGTCGTGGTGCTTTTGTTCACATGATCAAAGCTAGAGCAATAGCACTCTATTCACATTCTGGTAAGAAAGAAGAGGAGGGAGAGGAAGTCCATTGCGAGTCCACTTCTTTTAGGAAAACTGCACTCCAGTTCCTTTAGTAGAAATGCAATTATATGGCCAAACCTAGCAGCAAGGGTGCTTGGGAAATTTTACTTCTACCTCCGTGGCTATGGATTCTGCTAAAACTTGTTAACTAGGTATCTGTTATTAACAGGAATAAAAGAAGAATGAATTTTGGGAAGGTAGTCTCAACATTCCTGCTGTGAAGAGAACCAGGTAAGAATGTGGCTGTCGGTTCGAGCAAAGACACGACCACTGGAAAAAGGCAACTGCTTACAGATGCTGGAACCTCCTTTTAAGCTTCAGACAGTGTGTCTTAGGTAAACAGTGAGTACACAATTTTCCCTCTCCCATTAAAAAAAGTCATTCAACTGAAGGTAAACAATTGCATGTCCATAGTGTACCTGTAAGGGTTTCATACCATTCTGATCAGTCCACGTTGCTTTAGAATTCATCTGAAGTTTTTGAAACTCAGAACCAGGGTTTATCTCAGCTCATGAGGGTTTTGTGACCCTTGATGATCTTTAGGGTCAGTGCAGATATGGAAAGCTGGCTTTCCTTTGATGGTGTCTGTGGTCATAGGCACACCATCTCAGGTAGGATACAGCGCTTGCAACTTCACTTACCCCAGCATCCATATTTCTGTTTCCATTTCCATTACTAAGGGCCAGAAGAAGTAGCATGCCACAGAATTTGGAGGAGAGAATCTCTGCCACTGTCAACTTTAGCTGCATGGTGATAGATTTACCTCCAGTCTTGCAGTCTGAGCTGAAACAGACACAGCAGATAGTAAAATTAGTTCACGTTTGAACTATCATCATGGAGCTGAAAGAACCATTTTATATCCATTCACTCTCTTGGTCCTCTCATTTGAGGTAGATTATTATTTTGTTATTGCTCTTCTTCCCACTTTACAGATAAAATAAATTGAAATGCAAAGAGATTATGAGTATTAGTCAAGGATACCTAGATGGTAGATGGTAATACCCATAGTTTAAGTAAGATTGATTTAAAATATTAAATCAGGACATGTTTGTTGGATGAGTGGGTAAACATTGGTAATAAGTGTGGTCATATTAGAAAACTTTGGGCTCTGCCATAATAGAAAACTCTTGCGGGTAGTTGACTGAACTTTCTGCCTGTTCTTAATTTGTACATTAGGTTAGGAATGGCACTGGTGCTACAGATAAATGTTCTGTGGGTCCTCTGTCACATTTGTTGGCCACTCTGTAGTTGATACAGCAGGCTCACACATATCAACAGGTCTGTAACTCACCAAGGATGGGGCCTGAATCTTATTTCCCTCTGTGATCACCTTCTGAATTTCCACGGAATAAGTGCTCTCATTAGTTGTCAGGACAGCTCAGAAGGGTGAGCAGGATGCTCTCCCTGTGGAAGAAGCCTGGAGACTGAGCTCGGGGAATGAGGCGGAGCTACTGAGGGACAGGCTGCATGTTTCAGAGCTAAGAAATAGTGCTAGACAGTAATTTCTGGGTTTCTGATCCCTGTGTTTCTTGCATTGCTCCACACCCTGCTCAGCCCTTTAGCTACCTTCTCTCTGAATCCAAAACATTCACTTACAGGCACTTCAGAGGGTCATCTAAGTATCATTTTTCTCTCAGAAGAAGCCTCAGTCTTTTCTTAGGGAAATAAATTCAGAACTCAACTACTAGCCAGACCAAGAACGAGGGAAAGTCATTTACACCTTTACATAGGAAATTTTTTTTACGTCAAGAACGAGAACTTTTATGTTCACCCAAAAGAAGAGGATATAAGAACGATGTTTCTTAAACCAGTATCCAGATAAAATACTGAACTAAAATGACTTTTTACTTGTCTTGTTCTGTTTGACGGAAATCTCAGGAGTTCTGGACTGGAACAGGAAACAGGGGGTTTAGGTTCGGAAAAAGAGAAACGTGTAACACATACGTACGAGTCAGTGAGTCAGTACAGGTCATCTTTGTGACCCCATGGACTGTTGCCCACCAGGCTCCTCTGTCCATGGGATTCTCCAGGCAAGAATACTGGAGTGGGTTGCCATTCCCTCCTCCAGGAGATTTTCCTGACTCAGTGACTGAACAAACCTCCTGTATCTCCTGCATTGGCAGGCAGATTCTTTACCCCTGCTCTACTTAAGAAGCCCTTTTGCACAGCTGAGCTGAAGTAAATTTGATCCTCTGATCAGACCTCCACTTCTGATTACCATTGACCCTGAGATTCACTACCCACTTTCCCCCTCAGATCTGATCCTCTTGTTCTTCCATTTTCTCTCTTGACAAATGACATTATTTATAAGTAAAAACCCCAGGAGACACCTCCCCTTCCTCCTGTGGCAGGCAGATTATAAAATGCTCCCAGGGATCCCTACCTCCTGATTTTCAGACTCTGGTGTAATCCCCTCCCTTGCATGTGAACAGGATCTGTGATTTGCTCCTAAGAGGCAGAAATGGCAAAGGTGATAGGGTGTTCTTGTTGTGGTCAGGGTACATCAGAGTGTGACTTCTGTCTGCCTAGAAGTCTTTCTCCCATAGATTCTGATAAAGCCAGCTGTCACATCAGGGAGGGCCACATGGCAAGGAGCTGAGGGCAGCCTCCAACCAATAGCTAGGAAGGAAGTTAGGCCCTCAGCCCAACTGAATTCTGCCACTAACCATGTGAACTTGAAATTGGATCCTTCTCCAGTTGAGCCTTCAAATGAGATCTCAACCCTGGCTGACAAGCTGAATGCAGCCTAATGGGATTTCTACTGAGCCATGCCTGGATTCCTGACTGATAGAAAATACAGGATAATAAGTGTGTGTTGTTTTAAAGCCACTACTTTGGTAGTAACTTGTTACACAGCAATTGATAACTAATCCACTTCATGACACTGAGTTTTTTTGCTTCTTTCTATCAGAGCTCTTAAATTTCTTTGCTTTTCTGTATTCCTACTGCCTTTGCTTGTGTCAGTCTTCATCAGCCCTTGTTCAGACAAAACCATCACCTCCTATATCAGTCAGGGACTCACAGGAGCCAGGGGCAGTCTCAAGGGTCTAACTAAAGAACAACATGGACCAGTTAAGGGGCATTCTGGGGCTAGTAACAGAAGGATGCCACTATGACCCCAGACCCAAAGGGGCAATGGGAGAGAGAGGTGGTTCCAGAGTCTGCTGGAAGCTGACATGGAAAAGGGGTTGTCTGGCCAGAACTTTGGCTTTATTTAGGAGAAAACAGCAGCTGCCAGACAGTGGGTAGGCAAGGGGAACAGGTAAATAGGCACCCCAGCCTCTCTCTCATCCTGTCCTCCAGCCTCTCCTGTTTCCCATTGGGGACCATTCATTCAGAAGCCAGATTGGCCTTCTCCTGCTTTTGAACCAGGACTTATACCAGTGGCTCCTATGGTTTCAGGCCTTCTGGCTCAGACTGAATTATACTACCTGGGTCTCCAGCTTGCAGATGGCAGACTGTGGGATTTCTCAGTCTCCATAATTGTGTAGGCCAATTCCTCATAATAAATCATTCTTTCTCTTTCTGTCTGTCTTGATATTACATACATTTATATGTGTGTGTATGTGTGTGTGCTCAGTCATTTGGTTGTGTCCAACTCCTTACAACTCCATGGACTATTTAGCCCACCAGGCCCCTCTGCCCATGGCATTTTCCAGGCAAGAATACTATACTATATATATGTACATAGCTTCCCAGGTGGCACTAGTGGTAGAGTTGCAAACAGTCAGATATAACTGAAGTGACTTAGCACATATATAATGTATATAGGGGCTTGCTGGTGGCTCAGTGGTAAAGAATCTGCCTGCCAATGCAGGAGACACAGGTTTGATCTCTGGGTTGGGAAGATCCCCTGGAGAAGGCAATGGCAACCCACTTGAGTATTCTTGCCTGGGAAATCCCATGGACAGAAGGAGCCTGGCGGGCTATAGTCCATGGGTTGCAAAAGAGTCAGACATGACTTAGCAACTAAACAACAACGAATGTAAATGCATCTATACCATCTGGCAGACTCAGCATTTTAACTTTAACTTGGTATTTCTGTTTACTGGCTGCCTCTTTTTCCTCTCAAGAGACCATGGACTATTTAGCCCACCAGGCCCCTCTGCCCATGGCATTTTCCAGGCAAGAATACTATACTATATATATACACATAGCTTCCCAGGTGGCACTAGTGGTAGAGTTGCAAAGAGTCAGATATAACTGAAGTGACTTAGCACATATATAATGTATATAGGGGCTTGCTGGTGGCTCAGTGGTAAAGAATCTGCCTGCCAATGCAGGAGACACAGGTTTGATCTCTGGGTTGGGAAGATCCCCTGGAGAAGGCAATGGCAACCCACTTGAGTATTCTTGCCTGGGAAATCCCATGGACAGAAGGAGCCTGGCGGGCTATAGTCCATGGGTTGCAAAAGAGTCAGACATGACTTAGCAACTAAACAACAACGAATGTAAATGCATCTATACCATCTGGCAGACTCAGCATTTTAACTTTAACTTGGTATTTCTGTTTACTGGCTGCCTCTTTTTCCTCTCAAGAGCGGGACCTGGGTTTATTTACCTTTTTATTGCCAGGGTCCAGAACAAATAGAACCCCAATTGTTCCTGGCATCAGAACAAGCTCTGTGGTATAGAAAGCCCTCATTCGGATGGAGCAACAGAGAGGTGGGGAGCAGTCAGCAGGCAGAAATTGGGAGGCAGTGGCTGTGGGCCAGCAGTAGGATCCACTATACCCAGCCTCTGGATTGAGAGATGAAGAGACCATGAAATCTTTGTTTCCCATTTAAAAACACCTGCTCCTGGGGTCAGTCTGCTTCTTTGAGACAGGCTCATATGATTGGAAGATTATAAGAAGGGTCAGAACTTCTACTTATTAGTTTTACTATTGCTATTGGTATTTCCAGTTTAAAAAGGGGCTTTGTGGACAATAATTAATTGATCATATTACCCCAAGAAAATAACTGTGACTGTGTTTGCACCACTATCATGAAGAGCTCAGGATTCTGTATCCACTTCTTTCTTGATCTGGTAAGATCAGGAATGTGGTAAGTCGGGAGCTCATTTATCACCTGTTGGCACAGGACAGCTGGACAGTTAGCTGTGTGTTCTGGATAAGAGCCAGAAGGGGCCCTCATCCCACTCAAAAACCTGCAGCCTGTGTCCCTCCCTGCGCTCCAAGTGTCCTCCACTTATCTAGGCTTCAGCACATCCTCCTCCCCCAGTTTCAGTCTAAATTCCTCTATGACTAGAGGCTGCCCTAGATCCCCGAACACCTGAGACCTTGACCTTCCCCTCTCCTCCAGCTTCTCTTCCTAAAAGCTGGACCCAGCTTTCTGAGCCTCCTCTGATCTATGGTAGATATGATGCACTCACATTTTTACCAAGGGCCTGGCACCATACCCCATCACTTGACTCAGAGCCTTTGAGTCCCAGCATGACAATGGACTTGAATTCATACCATCGTTTGGCCTTGGAGCTGGCCTGCTGGTCCTTCTCTGGAAAGCTTTGCCCTCTACTGTCTTAGATGCTTTTCTCTCATTTCCATCTGGAGTAGTTCCTGCAATTCCCAGCACACTCTGTGACCATGACTGTCTGGGTTATAACGAGGTCTGGAGCACAGTGTGCTGAGATAAATGAGAAAAACTGAATGGAAGGGCTAAGAATGATGAGTTCTATAAGAGTCATTCATCCTGTTATTCATCAATAACTTTGCTCAAATGCCACTGAAATATCTAGTAACATAGTTCCAAACACATAGTAGGTATTTAGTGTTTGTGGGATCATGCAGATAGGAGACAGATACAGGGCTTCTGACAGCCAGGTTGGTGAGAGTGGGGCTGCAGCAATACTAATTACTCTCCCATTCAACTCGGGGTATGGATTCCCCTCATGACTCAGGAAGGATGGGGGGTGTGCAATGTGTTTACAGCATCAGCTACTTAAGTCAGGGAATGATAATAACATGGAGATCTTTTTTTGCCCTGACTTCAAGTTTCCACGATGCAGGAAATCCTGGCCTCTTTCTGCTCCTTATTACTCCTTCCCAGGCCCACTTCATACCAAGCTGTTCACACAAAGCACATGTTTAGTTCCGCACTGAGTTTCCTGAGGCCAGGCCCCTGGAGGAGATTCTATGATGATCCAGTGCTACTTGGGACTGGGTAGTGAACTTAATTCTGCGGGAGCCTAAGCCCTAATCTGTGTTCTCCCTTATTGACTATATTATAATAAAGAACATTTGATTTCCATTTTCCAGAGACCATGTCGATCTATCAGTTAGTTCTCAGCTTCAGTGGGTGGCAGGGGTGCTAGTTTTGGGGCTCTTTCAAAACCCCCATAATGGTCCTATTAAGGTTGGTGTGAGGATTAAATGAATAAGATAGAGCCTGGCACTTAGTGAGAACTCAAAAAATTTTAGGTATTGTTATTTTTAGTAGGACTTATAGTAGTAACAGTAGCCTGATTCCTGACTATACTTGGTTGAGAAAAAAGAAAACATTAAGTATGTATTTCAAGTATTGGCAAACAAGGTCTTGGACAAGGGAAGAAGTGAGCAGAAATGCATACTGCAAAGTGGGAGAGAAAGGAAGAGGGCCCTCTTGCATCATCGTAGGGAAATCTAGAGAGGCTTGAAAGAAGGCTCAGAGCTGGCCATGTGGGCCAGGCAGCACATTCTGTAAAGAGTCTTCTCCCATTGCTGTTGGCAGGAGTACCACACCCACTGTCCTCTGGAAGGCCAGGAGAAGGGAGGGGTTGCGTTTCTTGCCCCTTTCCCATTTCTTGTTCCTGGAGGGAAAGTGAAGAGGAGAATGCAAGTCAGAGATCTCAAGGCACAGTAAGTCTGGGGCTGCCCGAGTCTGAGGGGAGGGCTGTCAGTGAGGACTCCTCCATTTGTGCGTGCAAACTTCCAATCATGGGCAGGCTAATCTATTCCCATCATTTATTAAACTTGATTGAGTAGCTACTGGGTATTCACTGTGTTGAAGTGTTAACCTGCCCAGGGAATAGCTCTAAGGAAGATACTAGTAACTACTTAGAAGCTTAGAAAGGAGTTTTTCCTCTTCTTAGTTAATTAAAATGCAACAGTTGGTCGATTTATTAAGCATTTAAAAGTTATTTTTGAGTGCTTCTTGCAACTTGCCTGAGGGTGGCAACATTGCAGGGATCTTCCTAATTTTCCAGTGAACCCCTCAAATGTGCACTAGGACTTTTATTTTCATTTTGAAGGAATTCAGAGAAATGTAATGATCCTACAGGGTGGTCAATGGTTGAGAGACAGCTAAATGTAAATGCGGACTTCCCATTTAGGACACTGTGCTTCCACTTCGGGGGGCCCAGGTTTGATCCCTGCTCAGGGAACTAAGATCCCACACACTGCGCAGCATGGCCATAAATAAATAAATGAAAGAAAATGTAAATGTTCCATTTTGCATTATTAACAAAGACATCTAAGGAGCAGTGTGGCAGCAGATACACCTTTTAGACTGTCTGTAGTATGTCTGTGCC
>SJYC01120006.1:0-20909 GCA_006408675.1 Madoqua kirkii
TCAGGGAACTAAGATCCCACAAACTGCGCAGCACGGCCATAAATAAATAAATGAAAGAAAATGTAAATGTTCCATTTTGCATTATTAACAAAGACATCTAAGGAGCAGTGCTGGCAGCAGATACACCTTTTAGACTGTCTGTAGTATGTCTGTGCCAAGAATAGTAGGTGAAGGGGAGAGAGGCCCCTCCTCCATCCCTCAGCCCCACCCCACCCCATGTCCCCACCAAACCTCAACCCTCCAGTTGTCATTCCTAGGCCATCCCAGTCTCCCATCTGGTTCCAGGGATCCAGGAAGTAGCAACATTAAAGGGAATCCCTTTCCTCATTCCCACAAGTTTCTCCAACCATTCAACTTTCCCTTCCGCTGAGGAAGATGGTTGAGGTTGGGTGGGTAGTTGACTCCAACAGCCAAATAACTAGGGTCTGAAATTATTTGGGGGCACTCAAGCTCCAGGAGTGTAATGGGGTGGAGTTGGATGGGGGAGACTCTAACAAGGGTGATGATCTGTAACACTGAACCCCTTACTGCTTCACTTATGGAGATTTCTGCCATGCCCCTAAACTAACTTCTATAATGATGAACCTCCCCAGACCCTGTCTCCATTGACTTCATTCATGAGATGATTTACCTAAAGTAGGTGTTTACTTTCTCTAATGACAAACGTTACAAGCTCATGTAATTTCTTAACAGTTTCCCACTGGGGCCATCATATAGTGTTTCAGGTAGAGGGCACATGAGCAGAGAGTTGGAGACAAGAATATACCTGGAGGATTCAAGGGCTAACAGAGAGGCTAGGGTGGCTGGCGTCGAGTAGGAGGTGGGCAGAGAGGTGGAGACTGGGTTAGAGACGTATCCAGGGCCATATGCATTTGCAGGCCACTGGGAAGACTTGGATTTTTCTGAGCAAGATGAGGTATTGGGTGAATGTTTTTGATAGTGAAGTAACATGATCTGACTTATTTTACCAGGATAACTCTGGTTCCTATGGAGAAGAGCCTTTGAGGAAGAGGCAGGAACAGAAGTAGGGAGAACAGTTCAAAGGCTACAGAAATGATCCAGGCCAGAGAGATAGGGGCTTGGACTAGGAAAGGAGTTCTCCACTAATGTGCTATTGATATGTTAAGCTGGATAGTTTGTTGTGGGGCCTGTCCTGTGCTTTGGGGAATGTTTCACAGCATCCCTGGCTTCTAGCAACTAGATGCCAGAAGTGCCTTCTTTTTGCAATTTTATATATTTGGGTCTTCTTTGCTGTGTGGGCTTTTCTCTAGCTGTGGTGCTCGGGCCTCTCATTGAGGTGGCTTTTCTTGTTGAGGAGCTGGAGCTCTAGGACATGTGGGCATCAGTAGTTGCAGCTCCCAGGCTCCAGAGCACAGGCTCAATAGCTGGGGCCCATGGACTTCACTGCTCCGTGGCATGTGGGATCCTCCCAGACCAGGGATGGAACCTGTGTCTCCTGCACTGGTAGGCGAGTTCTTTGCCACTGAGCCACCAGGGAAGCCCTCAATAGTGCCTTCTTGATTGTGACAACTAAAGGTGCCTCCAGATGTTGCCAAATATCCACTGGGAGGTGAAATTAGCAAGTGAGGTTGATAACCCCAGGACAAGGGTGATTGCCCTGGAGGGGTGAGAAGTAATCAGATTCAAGATTTGTTGGGTTTAACTAGAGAGAGATGTGGAGAAGGCAATGGCACCCCACTCCAGTACTCTTGCCTGGAAAATCCCATGGACGGAGGAGCCTAGTAGGCTGCAGTCCATGAGGTCGCTAAGAGTCAGACACAACTGAGCGACTTCACTTTGACTTTTCACTTTCATGCATTGGAGAAGGAAATGGCAACCCACTCCAGTGTTCTTGTCTGGAGGATCCCAGGGACGGGGGAGCCTGGTGGGCTGCAGTCTATGGGGTCGCACAGAGTCGGACACAACTGAAGCGACTTAGCAGCAGAGAGAGATGAGTCACAGCTGACTCCAGGGTTTTCGCTGAGCAACTGGAGGGATGGAACTGCCATTGCCTGAGGTGGGGAAGACAGACAGCAAAACAAGTTTGAGGGCAGGGCTGTCTGGAGTCCACACAAGAGGTCTGGGCTGGAGTGAGGTACATACCTTGCTCATTGCCTATACAGTGTTAGAAGAGGCAGAAAGGAGTTAATAGTTAAGATCAAGGGGTCTGAGGAAGTTGGGGTCATAGACTTTCTGGGAGGTCAAGTATTCTCTGGTTTGAGACTTAGAGTAATATGTCTCTTATCTCAGTGAGGGTTAGCATTAATAGTTACTTGCATTTTCAATCTTTCTGTTAGGAGAGGTTACCAGGTATCTCTGAACCTTCAGAACCAAAGCAATGGATTGGAGCCAAACCTCTGCTCTCCACAGCCTTGGGTCAACATGGAATTAGCTTCCCTGGTAGCTCAGCTGGTAAAGAATCAACCTGCAATGTGGGAGACCTGGGTTAGATCCCTGGGTTGGGAAGATCCCCTGGAGAAGGGAAATGCTACCCACTCCTGTATTCTGGCCTGGAGGAGTCCATGGACTCTGCATGGGGTCACAAAGAGTTGGACATGACTGAGCGATTGTCACTTTCACATACTTTTGTTTAATTATTCACTGTTTAGATTAACCCCAGCAAAGAGAGCTGCATGATTTGAAGAAGAATCTGGCACCTGAATTCCTCATATATCTGATTTATCAAACTGAAAAAAAAAAAAAGTCACAAAGAGTTGGACATGACTGAGCGATTGTCACTTTCACATACTTTTGTTTAATTATTCACTGTTTAGATTAACCCCAGCAAAGAGAGCTGCATGATTTGAAGAAGAATCTGGCACCTGAATTCCTCATATATCTGATTTATCAAACTGAAAAAAAAAAAAGGAACATTCTCTCTCCTTACAAAACTTTCATTGTGCTATACCTTCAATTCTCTGGCCTGAGCTGAAAAGTATTTTGCTAAAGCACAGCTATATATAGAAACTTCTTATCTGTCGGAAGATATAAACAACCGCAGGAAGTTTGGAATACATTGCTAAGACTGTTCTCTTGGCTTCGTTGCCACAGATTTTCTTGCCATTTTAGAGGGATTGTGTGTTTTTTCTATCTGGCACGTTGTTTCCGCTGCTCCCCTCTTTCTAAACTTTATGCAGATGCTTCTTCTACTTCACTGTTGAAAAAATTGCATAAAAGAAAATGGTGCCCTGTTTTCCAATAAGTGCACTGAAGTTTCATGGTCTAGGAAGACAGTAAAATCTATTTCAGACTGTAGGTGGCAGGGGGGAGGAGTCAGGAGGGAAAGAGAGGAAAAGCCTGACTTTAAATTAATGAACATTCTGAGCTAAATAATTTTGTTTTTACTTTATTTCTTGTGCATGCTAAGCCGCTTCAGTTACGTCCAACTCTTTGCAACCCTATGAGTTGTAGCATGCCAGGCTCCTCAGTCCATGGGATTCTCCAGGCAAGAATACTGGAGTGGGTTGCCATTTCCTTCTCCAAAACAGTGCAGTGCTTATGCAGCCCCAGACATCCAAGGGCATCACAGACACCTGTTAGGGCTCAGTCTCAGATGGCTGAATGCCACACGCCCTTCTAAGAAGCTAGGGGACACCAGCTGCTCAGGGGGTGCCTAGCTAGTTAGCATGCCAGAGTCTTTTTCATTATCAGAATTAACCAAACAAGTTGCTCCACCAAGAACAGCCATGCACCACCATCCATGGAATGGAGAAAGAGCTCAGTCTGTCAGTCCTGTCTGTGACTGGTTGTTTCTTTTAAGTAAAGGTAATAACAAAAACCTAATAAAGAGTCCTTAAGTATAAGTCTAGTTGGAGTGCACTTTAAGGTGTGAGAAATATATAATGCATGCATATTATTGCTGCAAAGATAATATCCTGCAAAGAGAATTTTTTAAAGAGTGTCAATTTATTAACTAAATTGGTGCATCAAGAAAATGCAATTTCACTAAGCCTGTGTTAGTGGATTACAACCAATGACAGCGATCTTCTCTCAGTGTTATAAGCCTGCCCACTTGCCTAACTGAGGTGACCCCAGTGACAAAGGGATGATATTTTAAACATAAAAGAAGATTGAGTGATAGAAATAATTAATCCTAAAGGGTTTTTTTGTTACACTTTTTTTCAGATTTATGCTATGGGTCCATTAAATCATAAGATTATTTTATCTTCTTGGCTCAGAGGTTAAAGCGTCTGCCTCCAGTGCGGGAGACCTTGGTTTGATCCCTGGGTTGGGAAGATCCCCTGGAGAAGGAAATGGCAACCCACTCCAGTATTCTTGCCTGGAGAATCCCATGGATGAAGGAGCCTGGTAGGCTACAGTCCACGGAGTCGCAAAGAGTCGGGTACGACTGAATGACTTCACCTTCAAACTCAGATAAACCAAGTATTGCTCTGTTTTTTATTTTATTTTATTTTTTCATCTGATCAAAGAAACAGGTATAATTGCCTACATTATATTCAGAGTCTAAGGACTAGAGTCTTCACTTTCTTATCTCAGTCTTAGCAAAGCCACTTCAGATGCCTTCCTAATTCTCCCAAACAACATGTTTATGAACATTTTGGAGATGTCTCTAATCTGTTCAATAGACCTTTCTGCAGTGATGGAAATATTCTACATCTGCTTTGTCCAATATTATAGCCACAAGCCATATGTAGTTTTTGAGCACTTGAAATATGACTAGGGCGATTAACTGGATTTTTAATTTCAATTCATTTTAATTTTAATAGCTACATGTAGCTAGTGGCTACTGTACTGGGCAGCTCAGATCCTAGACAGTGTACTAAAGAAATAGAATTCTATATAAACTTAGCATCATCCTTTCCCTCTTTGATCTCTTCTCCATCTCTGCCGCCCTTCCATCTTCCTTTCTTACCCTGCTCTGAGTATCTTCCATGTGCAGGCTCTGTGCTTAGTACCAGAAAGTAGAGATTAAAGCAATTTCTCTGCCCTCAAGGAATTAACAGGGATGACAGGGATGACAGGGTCAGATTGTAGGAAGAACGTGTATAATCAGAACCTAACAAACATGCAGGTACGGTTCTCTTCCTCAAATGTATCTATACCCCACGTACTCATTTTAGCAAAATCTTATTTTTTTTAATATTGATTATTCATCAAATTGGGCTTTCCAGATGGCTCAGTGGTAAAAGAACCCACCTGCCAATGCAGGAGGCACAGGAAACACAGATTCAATCCCTGGGTCAGGAAGATCCCCTGGAGGAGGAAATGGCAGCCCACCCTAGTATTCTTGCCTGGTGGGATGCTGTTCATGGGGTTGCAAAGAGTTGAACGCGATTGAGCACACACGCACAACATGGACACGGTAGGGAGGAAGAATCATGACACACTGGAGGGGACAGAGGTTAAGCAAATAATTACAAAATCTAAAATAGTTGTTTTAAATTTTTAATACCACCTCTGAAGAAAAGTTACAGTGTGCATTATAGAGAAATTTGACTTAATACGGGAATCATGTAAGGGTGCTCTGAGGAGGTGACATGTCAGTTGAATAATTGCTCAGGCCAGGTTGAAGAAAAAGGCTTTTCAAACAGAGGAAATGATGCACTGTACTCTTCCTTCCTTCCTTCTTTAGCAACTGGCATTATGTAGCCATTTGTTTAATTACTTGTTTACAATCCCATCTCCCATTTTTAATACCACCTCTGAAGAAAAGTTACAGTGTGCATTATAGAGAAATTTGACTTAATACGGGAATCATGTAAGGGTGCTCTGAGGAGGTGACATGTCAGTTGAATAATTGCTCAGGCCAGGTTGAAGAAAAAGGCTTTTCAAACAGAGGAAATGATGCACTGTACTCTTCCTTCCTTCCTTCTTTAGCAACTGGCATTATGTAGCCATTTGTTTAATTACTTGTTTACAATCTCATCTCCCCATCTTGACTGGTTTCCTAGGAGATCTGGAGTTACACTGGTCTTGGTCACTGAAGCACCTTCAGTTTCCATCCCAGTGCCATGCACATATCAGGTACTCAGTAAAAACTTACTAGATATAAAACATATGTAACATGTGTAGAAGCTCAGATGCAAGAAGAAATTTGGGGCATTTAACAATCTGAAAGGAACCTGATATGGGAAAACATAGAGTGAGGGATGGGGAGGTCCAAATAGGAATACAGAAGTTATTCTGGGCCTTGTAGGCTATGTGAAGAATCTGGGGACTCCCTCAGAATGGAAGAAAATATTCACAAACAAAGCAACCAAAAAGGATTAATCTCCACAATATATTTTACAAACAGCTCATGCAGCTCAATTGAAAAAAACGAGAAGCAAATGAATAATGGGTGGAAGATCTAAATAGACATTTCTCCAGAGAAGACATACATATGGCCAAAAAGCATATGAAAGGATGCTCAGCATTATTAATTATTAGAGAAATACAAATCAAAACTACATTGAGGTATCACCTCATACCAGTCAGAATGGCCATCATCAAAATATTCATTAACAATAAATGCTGGAGGAGATATGGAGAAAAGGCAACCCTCCTACACTGTTGGTGGGAATGTAAGTTGGTACAGCCACTATGGAGAACAGTATGGAGGTCCCTTAAAAAACTAAATGGAACTGCCATTATAGATAACCATAATGTGAAAAGATGCATGCATCCCAACATTCATAGCAGCGCTGTTCACAATAGCCAGGACATCAAAGCAACCTAAATGTCTATCAGCAGAGGGATGGATAAAGAAGGGAAGCCTGGAATGCTGCAGTCCTTGGGGTTGCAAAGAGCGGGACACGAATGAGCAACTGAACGGAATTGGTACATATATATAGTGGAATATTACTCAGTCATTAAAAAAACAATGCCATTTGCAACTACATGGATAGATATAGAGATTGTCATTGTGAATGAAGTAAGTCAGACACAGAAAGACAACTATCATGATATGTGCAATTTTTAAAGAAAGGTACAAATTAACTTATTTACAAAACAGAAGTAGAGTCACAGATGTAGAAAACAAACATGGTTACCAGGGGGTAGAGGGAAAGGAGAGATATATTAGGATTGACTTATACACACTGCTGCTGCTGAGTCGCTTCAGTTGTGTCTGACTCTGTGCGACCCCATAGACAGCAGCCCACCAGGCTCCCATCCCTGGGATTCTCCAGGCAAGAACACTGGAGTGGGTTGCCATTTTCTTCTCCAGTGCATGAAAGTGAAAAGTGAAAGTGAAGCTGCTCACTTGTGTCCGACTCTTAGCAACCACATGGACTGCAGCCTACTAGGCTCCTCCGTCCATGGGATTTTCCAAGCAAGAGTACTGGAGTGGGGTGCCATTGCCTTCTCTGCTTATACTCAGTACTATATATAATTCAGATAACTAACAAGAACCTGCTATATAGCACACGGAACTCTACTCAGTAATATGTAACAGTCTTTATGGGAAAAGAATCTTTTAAAAAAGTAGATATGTTTATATGTATAACTGATTCACTTTTCTGTATGTCTGAAACTAACACAACATTGTAGATCAACTATACTCCAATAAAACTCTTTTGAAAAGAAGAAAATCTTGTCATTTTGACAGCATGAATACACCTTGAGAGCATTATGCTAGTGAAGTAAGTCAGACCAAGAAAGACAAGTACCACACGACCTCCCTTGCATGTGGAGTCTAACAAAGCGAATGACAGTAAGAGAGAAGGACACAGGAAGCAGAGATGAGAAAGCATAGAAGAGAAAGTGTAAGTGGTAAATCCAAATGCTTTGAAAGTTGTCCCTAAGAGCCCCAGGAAAGTGTCTCCTCACATGGAGCCTGGAGTTTGGGCACAGAAGGTTGAGGTTGTGAAGAAACCCCAGTAAGAGCTACAGCTTGCTTATTTTAACGATCGTCCACAGAGGGGAACAATTTCCAACTTTCCTGGGAACACTTCAACTTTAAAGGCTCTCTTATCTGCCGTGTCATTAGGGGAACCAGCATGGCAGCCATTAGATTAACTTAATAGACTTTTATATAGCATTTATCAACATCCATAGAGCAGTGATACCATACAGAAATGCCATCAGCGTGTAACTAGTGAGAGTGAGATCAATGGGAAGCATCAAGGAGTTGAAGGCTCTTGATATGTATTAAATAATAATAGCTTCCCCCAGGGTCCCCTGACATGGCAGATGAGAGAGTCTTTAAAGTTTAACTGCCCCCACCGGAGAAGCTAGACAGCTTCATCCCCAGGGCGAACAATCAGAGAAGGGACAAAAACACTCTTAGGCAGGCTCATGGATTAAAGAGAAATGTGTATCTATGAGTGACATATGTGATAGGTTTGCACTGGTTAATCCCTTTTCTATCCTGAGACCTGGGGATGCTCTGTGATGTTTACATGACTTGAGAGAAGGGAGAGCCCAGGCTCCCAGAGTGAGGGGAGCAGCAGGAATTGGCTGTCCAAGCCAGTCCGTGTCTGGATGAGCAAGTGTCAGACTCAAGAGAGAGTTGTCAGTGAGTCAGACATGATCACAGACCCAGACCATGGTCTCAACAGCCTTCTTGGTGATAAGCGTGATATTCTGATCTCCATCTGCTCAACTGAGGTAATTATCTGAACATGGATGGAGAGCATGAGTGTTATTTTTTGACCTCCCTAAAGCCCTGCTATCTGTTGTGTGAACGCAGAACCATGAGATATTGACAGGGCTGAGCATTTGGAGAGCAAAGGAACAGGGGGAAAGTGAGGCTTCTGATGTTATCTTGCTTTGGGTAGTTAAGCCTTAGGCTGAGGGAGTGGGATTTCTACCTGCGTGGGATACCAGTCCTAAGGAAACTATTCACAGGTCTCAGCGACCACGTGCTTCTTTCACGGTGCTGAGCACTGCCTCTTAGCTTGAAACTTTGCATGCACTGCTTGGCATAGGCACTGGTTTGCAGGTAAGTCTGTGTCAGAGATTAGATCATTTTAAGCATGAGCAGGCAGAACAATATTTGCTGCCTTTACTGTGTTTCTCAGCTGTGTCTGCAGGCAGAGACTTCAAACTGAACAAAGAGAAAAGTCGTTTCATGTATGCTACAGAACACTAATATATGAGGTAATGGCTTAAATTGTTAGTGTCAGACCTAGGAAACAATGTGGTATAAGACGCCTGCAAACCTGCTAACTGCCTTTGGAGCCCCGGGAGGTGGCTGGAGATTAATCCTCAGCTCTCTGGCTTCCTATTGGCTCCTAATGTGTGGTTTCATACTGACTATGGATTTGATGATCCTTTAAGCTCTGACTATGGCTTTACCATAAGGGTGATGGGTTTTTTTTGATAAACAGACCAAAAAGAAAAGAGAAAAGAATAAGAACCCTTATTATACAGAGAATGTGCCATCTTCTTGAGATGAGGTAGAGAAATTACACTATTGCACACTCAGAGTCCAAGAGGGCCATGTAAAGGACCCACACCTGGAACTTTCTGTCTCTAGATACCAGATTGCACTGGAAATTAAGGAAAAAAAATGGAGTGGTATGAAAAATATGCCACCTTACCACCAGGACAGGAATATAAGAATAATGAAGGGTGAAATACAGGAGAGTAGATTGATAAAGCTGGAGGAAAGGAACGTTTTCCTTAAGAGAAAGGGTGATATATTTCAGGTACAGAAAGGAGAATAGTCTAGAAGTCTAAGTTAGAGAAATGGGAAAAGGAGAGGCATACAAGTGTGATGACTCTTAAAAAGGGAGTTAGGAAGGAGGAGACACTTTAGTTGTCATAAGATCTGAACATGGATTGGGGATCAAAGAAATCTAGCACATGAAGAGAAGCAAGAAGAGAAGTGTCTAGAATGGCTTCCCCAGAAGGAGCTAAAATCCAGAAAAACTGGGAGAAGCGGTCTTTTAGAGATGTTAATGAAACTACAATAAGAGCAATTAGAGGGACATCCTGGAAAATTGAGACAACTATCCAAAGTCATTACATAATCAGGTAATTGGCCAAGGAGGGCTGACTAGAAAGATGAACACAAAATATTAGAGTATTATTGGGTATTACCAACAATTAATGCAAAGAAGGAGGCAGATTTTGCCTGTTATCTGTGGATTCTGACTGATAAATATATAGAATTATGACATTATAAGAACACTTCACAAAGATGGGACCTACCTAAAGAGAACAAGTGAGACTGGGTTAGATGTTAGTCTAATAGGAGTCTTATTAAACCTCCGAATTCTTAGAAAGATGACATCCATGAGAAACTTTGAGCTTTGAAGAAACTATATCCATCCCAAAGAGATAGGAAATAGTTGCAGAAAGAATTTGAATCCCCTTCCACACTTCCACTATTTTTTTGCCTTAAGAACTTTGGTTATAGCTTGAGAATTTTGGGCTTTGGGCTCACAAGGGCAACGTGTTTTGCTTTAAAGATTGATTTCTTTGGGTTTTAATCTGCAAGAGGATTTAGTCCTTGAACTTATATTACTCCCCAAGAATTTGATGATGTTGGAATATTTTCTGTTGTCAATACATTTAATTTCAGAACTTCAGATGAGCTGTGTTGGGTGATATTTTTTGGTATGGGAAATAGAAGAGAGAATAATTTTCAGCCTTAGATCATTGCACTATTTGATCCTTGGTCCATGTGCTGGTTAGATTCATTGTGAACCTTTTGGTGACTAAATCTGCACTCCCACCTATGGAGACAGATGACCCCATAAAGGAACAGTGGCGAGTGGTACTGGGGGAGACCTCAGGAAAGTAGACTAGGACTTTTACCAGAAAACATTGTATTCATCCTCCCATGCATCTGCTCTGGAAAATTCCAAGTAACTCCTGGCTCCTCTCTGCCCTGTGTGAGTGGTATTTTGGGAGCAGGATCAGCTTCCTCCAGCTTCTCTCTCTTGGGCTCTGATGGCCAGCAGAGAAGTCACATTCTGGGTATGGATGCAAGTTACAAACTCAGTTTAGTAGGGCAGGCCCTGTCCGGCAGCAGATGCCACATGCTTCAGCACTACTTATGGCTGACAGATTCAGTTCAGTTCAGTTCAGTTGCTCAGTCGTGTCCAACTCATTGTGACCCTGTGGACTGCAGCATGCCTGGCTTCGCTGATGAATTAGTTGAAGTCAAAGAAGCAGAATCAGCTGGTACACTTGGCAGACATGGGATCACATCCTCCAACATCACTTTTGATCAGCAGTTTCCATCTGTCTGACTCTGTGTCTATCCCTTAGTTCTCTTTTCTACAGACAAATCATAGCATGTATATTGCATGATCGACTCTTGAATGTTTGGCTCTGACTCATCAAGGAGAAGACTATGGAGATTAGAGTAAAGGGGACATTTCCAAGATTGTGGCCAGCCCAGAGGTTCTTGGTGGCTGTAGGGGCAACTCCAATGTCTAAAAGATATTCAAAAGGACTTCCCTGGTGCACTTCCGCTGCAGGAGGTGCACATTCGATCCTTGGTCTGGGGAAGATCCTGCATGCCATGAGAAGTGGCCAAAAAAGAAAAAAAAAAAAATTTTCAAGACTCTCATTCCAGAACCTGTAAACAAAAGACATGTGTGATATTGTGATTTATAGTAAGAAATATGTAATCGATCTTCATCCCCATTTCTGGTACAGAGCTCCCCAAATCCCTAGAATTTCACCTGAAGAGAGTGCTAAAGGTCTTTTTGTATGGGAAGCACCTAAGGATAGGAGCTAGTTGATAGGAGAACCAACAAAAGTGGTTGAAACTTTCATTGCCACCTCCTTGACCTCTGGGTAGGGGAAAAGAACTGGAGGTTGACTTGATCACCAAAGGATGATGATTTAATCATCTATGCCTATGTAAGGATGTCTCCATAAAGACCTCCAAAAGACCCTTTGACCTATGGGAGGTCAGAGCTGTTATGGTGGAATCTCTAGACTCCTAGTTTCCAGGGAAACACAATGAAATGACTCCCATTCCCACTCCTAATTTTGGGCAAAATGCACATGGAAAAACCCCTAATTCCTCATTTTCTAATTGTCTTACAAAGTCTACTTTTACTGTCAATCTCCATTCTTCCTTTCTACAAAATGGATTAAGAGAATATTCATTTATTGTGTAGGCTGTCTTAAAGCATGTATATGCCCTCAGGCTTTGTTATATTAATTTTGAGAAGATTAGAATCTGGGAAGGAGGATGATGTGCCTTCAGGTGCCCTCTCAAAATAGTTGTTCCTCACTTGTAAAACTAGGAGACAATATGTTCTCTCCCCCAGCATGTATTTGTGCTGCCCACATCCCCTTCCCAACTCAGTCTTAGAGTATGTGGGACAATCTAACCACGCCCTGAAAAGATAGTCTTTGTCACAAATGCCACATCCCACACCGTGTGCTATTTCTGTCTTGCTCTGTGACAGAGTGATTGTTCTGTAACAGGGTGAATGTTCTGAGAAAAGAAGTTTCGCTGGACTTAGTACCTACAGAGGATCCACCAGCACTGGATTGTTGCTATGGACTGAACTGTATCCCTCAGAATTCATATACTGAAGCCCTAACCCCAGTGTGATGGAGTTTGGAGATGGAGTCTTTGGGAGATAATTAGGCTTAGATGAGGTCATGAGGGTAAGGCCCTCATTGTGGGATTAGTGTCCTTATAATAAGAGGAAAAGATGCTAGAGTTCATTTTCTATCCTGTCATGTACAAGCCAGGAAGAGAGCTCTCACCCAAACTGAGCATGGTGGCACTCTGATCTCTGACTTCCAGCTTCTATAACTGTAAGAAAATACAAATAAAAATCTGTAGCACTTTGCTGTGACACTTCTAAACATCTAATATAGTCTGTCATCCAAATAGAGTTGTCCCTGAACAACACAAGGTTGAACCAGGCAGGTCACTTATAAGCAGATTTTTTTCAATAGTAAATACTATAGTATCGCATGATTCATGGGCTACAGAGAACCTACAGTGAGTTACACTTAGATTTTCAACTGTGTGGAGGGTCTGCACTCCAACCTTGAGTTTATCGTGGGTCAATTGTACTTCTGAAGCTCAAGCAGATTCCTGTTCTTGGAGTTCATGAGACAATACATTATCCTGCTGATAAATTCTTATCTCAAACTACTTTGAGGTGGGTCTTTATCACAAGGAAAGAAATCCTGATTAGTACAGTAGTGATAAACAAGAAGGATCCAGTCAGTAAAGAAGAGAGGAAAACACTTTCTGAAAGTGCAGAGGCACAGAGGACCAAGGATGGCTGGAGCAAGAGGCTTGAGGAACAGGCAGGAGGCAGGCACAGAGGGTGTTTACACTGTAGCGTGAGATCTCTGGTAAGCTCTAAGTAACCTAAGCAGGAAAAGAGATGATCATATTCAGATCCCCCCCTTTTTTTTTTTTTTTAAACAGAAACTGATCCCAGGAGGATGTGGGTTGGGAGGAAATATGTTAGAATGCAACACAGGATTCTGCATGAGAAATGATGATGCCTGAACTAAGAATCTAACCATGAGGAGATGGCCAGATTTCAGGGCTCTTTTTAGAGGCAAAGCTGACAGATCTTGGTGACCAATTAGAACTCAATGGTGAGAAGGAGGGTGACTCCCAGGTGTCTTGCTCAGATGATTGAATGAACTGTGTTGCCCATCATACTATAGAAAATGCAGATGGAGGGCAGGGTTGAGAAGTGGATGAGATGGGCTTAGTTTGGCACAGGTACCTTGAGGTGGGTTTGGGGGAAATTTTACAACAAAAGAGTCCAATATGACAAATGGGGCTGTAGCTGTGGAAAAGTCCAAGGTGGAGGGTAACCATGTGTGCGATGAGACTGTCTGGAGGGAGAAGGGAGGAGAAGAGGGATGAGAGAGAGGAGCCTTAGATGAGACATAGAAGGAAAGGCTGGAGGGAGGAGGAAAAATAAGAAAAAGAGGATTCAATGGGGAGATGTTGTTCCGAAGTGTTAAGTACAGGAAGAAAGCAAGCCAAGTAAGGGTGGAGGAGTTTCCTGACTGTCGGAGGACAGCTGGTGATCTTGGAGAGAGAGATCTCATTAAGAAGTACAGAGGGGTGAAATAGTAGGGGTCCAGGTTGTCATGGGTTGAGGAATAAACAAGAGAGGGAGGTCTTGGGATAAGATAATGGCAAAAGTGAATGTAGATGGTTGCTTTGACACATTTGGTGGTCAAGGAAAGGAAGGAATGGGGGCTAGAAGGCTGTTTCTATGCTGAAAAAATCATTTGTCTGTTTGCTTAACCAGGAGCATTTCAGCATATTTTTGTACTGAGAGGATAAAATTCATGTAGAATATTTGACTGCAAGAGGACAAGGATGATGATAGTTTATAAATATTGAGCCCTTACTAAGTACTACATAGTTTGTGAACACAACATACAGGGTCTTGAGGCTCCTAATACTAGCATCTCAAGTCACAGAGGTAGGTGGCAGAGGATGTGGTGCGGGAAAGATGATGCTTGTGCAGAGGGAGGAATTCCATGTTCATTGAAGGAAAGAAAGAAATGATGGATGGAATACAGCTAACTTCATCGGTGTGTGAGCAGGGGGTTGATGGCGCCTCTGCTCTTTGTGAAGCAGGTAGTGAATCTGTTGCACAGGGGAGAGAGATGTGGCATCCAAAGTCTGAGAAAAGAAGAGTTAGAATTCTTGATTGGTGTGGGGTGGGAAGCCAAGTATGTAGACACAGGTGACTCGAGGCCCTGGTTGAAACCAGGCTGTAAATGTGTAATGTCACAAACCCATGAAGTCATTTGACTTTCTCCAGCAGAGCCTCACTATTTAGTACAGGCTCTGAGAAGCAGAGGTGGGGGCGGGGGTTATGGGCACTATCTGTGCATTTGTGTTACTAAGTTCACTCACTTTAGTCACCACCTCCCACCACGGTTCAGTACAAATGCCTAGAACTTGGCATTGAGGATTTGACTACCAAGGCCAAGGTCCGGAGAAGAGTGCTGTGATGGCTTAGCAATGTCTCAACATTGGTTTATGGAGGCATGAATGCCACATTGATGGTGAGTCTGATTTGAGTGACCCCACAGTTCATCCAGCTGAAACATGACAATACGTGTCTTAGAGCCACAGCACTGACGTCCTAGTGACTTAGTATCACTATGCAGCTTGGGTAATATTTGGAGATATTAATCGATGGGTTTGCTTGTCTTACTCTACTGTCTGCTTTTCCTTTCTTTCTATCCAAGCAAGCAGCAGGCAGGCCATGTGCTCTTTGTCTTTGAGCACACGTGTGTTCCAGCAGGAGAGCAGATACCAAGCAGGTCTTTCTGTCCTTATTTTCCAAAAACCTAAACCCTTGAGATAAGTGCACTGGCCTGTAAATAAAACTGTCTTGGCCAGAGGAAGGGGGAAACAGGATGCATTAGTTTCCTAGGACTGCTGTAACAAAGCTTCAAAATGTGAGTGGCTTGAAATAGTAAAAATGTACTGTCTTACAGTCCCAGAGGCTAGGAGTGCAAAATTAAGGTATCCCTAATGGCTCTGAGGAAAAATTCTTCCTTGCCTCATGCAGTTTCTGGTGTTTACTTGCTGTTCTTGGGGCCCCTTAGCTTAGGGACACATCACACCAGTCACATGACTACCTCCTACCCGCGTGTCTCCACGTGGTCTTCCAGCTGTGCATGTCCGTCTCTGAGTCCAAATCTCCCCTTCTCATAAGAACACCAGGCATATTGGTTGCCCTAATAACCCAATTTTAACCTCATTACCTCTATTACTACCTCATTACTACCCTATTTCCAAGTAAGGTTACGTTCTGAGATACTTAGGGTTAGGCTTTCCATGTGTTTTTAGGTGAAGGTGAAGTCGCTCAGTCGTGTCCAACTCTTTGTGACCCCGTGGACTATATCCTACCAGGCTTCTCCGTCCATGGGGCTCTCCAGGCAAGAATACTGGAGTGGGTTGCCATTGCCTTCTCCAGGGGATCTTCCTGACCCAGGGATTGAACCAGGTTCTCCTGCATTGCAGCAGATGCTTTAACCTCTGAGCCACCAGGAAAGCCCATATGTTTAGGAGGGGGACACAATTCAACTGAAAACATTGGACTTTCTATCTTCCGGCTCCGTTCTGGCATAGCATTCTGATTGGTGTTCTGGCATAGTGGAAAGGATGGCAGTAAGATCCAAAAGAGAAGGCCCTCAGTGATGGAACATCAATCATTAGCTAGACCTGGGGGAGCAGGTCAGAAGGGCTACCTGATGCCCATCTGTGTGGACTGAGATGCTTTCTCCATGAACCCCTAGATGCCCTGACACCCTGGAGCATAAAAATGTTATAGTGGTGATTACCTCACAAAGAAATGAAAGTTATCCTTATGAGTTATGAAAGATAATTTAAAATGTTATACTTCTTGTATAGTGAAGCTTGTGAGCCAAAACTTATGCCCATTTCACTTGTCTTTGACATCCCCACCAGCAGAGCCATCATTACTGTCTGGATCTCTTTTTACCCAGGCTGTCAATGAGCCAGATACTGGTCTTGCCAGCAGCTATGTTTTCTAGGAAACATTTATCACTGACTGCTTGCCTTTTCTCACTCCTGCATATTTTGCTGTCCAATACAACTAGAATCAATATTGGTAAATGCTATATGAAAAAAAAGATTGAGTTTTTAAAAAAAGAAACAGAAGGCAAACCCTAGAAAACTCTTAAAAATTTGCCAGGCTACTCTTTCTATTTCTTTTTCTATCTCTTCCTTTCCCTCCTTTTTTTCCCCAAAGAATAAAATCCTTTATTGAATATATACATAGACAGACTCAAAGGGAAACATAATATATGGAAAACAATATGATTTCATAATTGGAGAAGGAATTGTGTTCAGAGATGGAAAGTCTGCAGTAGTTTTCTAGAGTGAAAAGCAATTTCCCTCAAACATAAGTCATAACTTATGATTCTGTTCACAATTTTGTGGTTTCTATATTTTCTTAGAAAAATAAACCCCAATTTCCTGACCTTACTTTAAAAGTTAGATTTGGGAAAGCTGCCACTCAGCTGGCTCACAGTTACTGATTTACAAGAGGAGGCCTCATCCGCAGCATATCAGCAGCTGAGGGTGCCCACTCCCTGACTCACCCGCTTCAATGTCTAATTGTCTGTGTGATTGCAGACGGAAAGTAAACTTAGGGCCTAAATTTTTATCTCATCAGAAAATGCAATTTAATAAAAGAAAAATCAAGGCTGAATTCTCCTTCAATCATTCTTTTGTCAAATATTGAGTACCTACTAAAAAGCAGAGATATTACTTTGCCAACAAAGGTCTGTCTAGTCAAGGCTATGGTTTTTCCAGTAGTCATGTATGGATGTGAGAGTTGGACTGTGAAGAAGGCTGAGTGCCAAAGAATTGATGCTTTTGAAGTGCGGTGCTGGAGAAGACTCTTGAGAGTTTCTTGAACTTCAAGGAGATCCAACCAGTTCATTCTAAAGGAGATCAGCCCTGGGTGTTCATTGGAAGGAATGATGCTAAAGCTGAAACTCCAGTGCTTTGGCCACCTCATGTGAAGAGTTGATTCATTAGAAAAGACCCTGATGCTGGGAGGGATTGGGGGCAGGAGGAGAGGGGGACAACAGAAGATGAGATGACTGGATGGCGTCACTGACTCGATGGACATGAGTCTGAGTGAACTCCAGGAGTTGGTGATGGACAGGGAGGCCTGGCGTGCTGCAATTCATCAGGTCGCAAAGAGTCAGACATGACTGAGCGACTGAACTGAACTATGTGACAGGCACAGGGCCAGTGGCTGGGGATAGAGCAAAGAGAATAGAGTTCTCTGCTTGAGAAGACAGACACACATGCTAAATCAGAACCTAGATATATGCCAAGACAGGAGGGACCAGATGTTACAGAAACAAGTAAGAGAAAATGTTGAGCTTGCCTGGGATTCAGGGAAGGATTCTAAGCGAGGACCCATCATATTCTGATTTGTGGTCAAGTAGGAGCTAACTAGACAAAGGCATCTGGACTGAGCACTTTAGAAAGAGGGTCCAATGTACACCAGACCATGATGTGAGAGAGAACTCAGTGTGCATGAAAGACTGAAAGAGGGGTGCAGAGTGGAGTGATGAGGCTGGGATGAGACAGAGCCAGCCTGTGCATGTGCAGGGCCTTCCAGGCCGTGAGAAAGACTTGGTCTTTATCCCAGAGCAAGCATGTATGTATGATCATCCATCTACATCATTCCCCTGGTGACAGATGCCATAAGTGAGTCTCCACAAACATAAAAAACAAACATGGTTACCAAAGTGGAAGTGAGGAGAAAAAAGATATATCAGGAGCTTGAGATTAACAGATACTCACTGCTATATATAAAACGGGCATTCCCAGGTGGCCCACTGGTAAAGCACTCACCTTCCAATGCAGGAGACTTGGGTTCAATCCCTGGACTGGGAAGATCCCCTAGAGGGGGATATGGCACCTCATTCTAGTATTCTTGCCTAAGAAATCCCATGAACATAGGAGACTGGCGGGCTACAGTCCACGGGGTTGCAAAGAGTTGGACATGAGTGAGTGACTGAGCATGCCCATATGTAAAATAAACAAGGACCTACTGTATAACATCAGGAACTATTTTCAATATCTTGTAATAACCTATGATGGAAATAATCTGAAAAAGAGTGGATGTAGGTATAACTGAATCACTTTGCTATACACCTGAAACTAACACAACATTGTAAGTCAACTTACACTTCAATAAAAAAAAATAAGACTCAGATTTATTCAACCTGTGAACAAAAACTTCAGGGGGAGTGAATCTCTAAAATCCTTTGAGATTCTAATTTTGAAGACAGTTTTTGGTCCACGAGACCCTCAGATGTGTCCTTTGGTTCATCACAGAGAATCGAGATTGAACTGTGATCAGAACATGAGCCTGCTGCAGCCACCAGCTTGTCTGTACTGGGTGACACTGTTTTTATTAAAAATTTAGACAAGTAGATAATTACATAGATCATCTGGAAAGATGCACATTGAAATGTTATCTCCCGGTTATGGAATTTGCCAGCAACTTTCAATTTTCTTTGTTGGTGCGTTTTATATTCTCCAAGGTTTGAAGAATTTTTTTTTAGACTTTCAATTTTACTTTATTGCTTTATCTGTCTATCTTTATGCCAATACCACAGAGTACTAATAATTACAGTAGGTTTTTAAGAACTTTATTTTTAATGGCAGGAAACTTGCTTTACAGTATTGTGTTGCTTTCTCTCACTGTTGTTGATGATCAGTTGCCCAGTCACATCTGACTCTTTGCAACCCCATGGACTGCAGCATGCCAGGCCTCCCTGTCCCTCATCACCTCCTGGAGTTTGCCCAAATTCATGTTCATTGCATCAGTGATGCCATCCAACCAGCTCATCCTCTGACATCCTCTTCTCCTCTGCCCTCGATCTTTCCTAGCATCAGGGACTTTTCCAGTGAGTTGTCTTTTTGCATTAGATGATGAAAATACTGGAATATTTCAGCATCAGCATTAGTCTTTCCAGTGAATATTCAGGGTTGATATCCCTTAAGATTGGCTGGTTTGGTCTCCTGGCTGTCCAAGGGACTTTCAGAAGTCTTCTCCAGCACCACAGTTCGAAGGCATCAATTCGTAGGTGTTCTGCCTTCTTTGCAGTCCAGCTCTCACAACCATAGGTGGCCACTAGGAAGACCATAGTTTTGACTACATGAACCTTGTAGTGTATTCTGACTATATGAAACAGAGTAATGTCTCTGTTTTTCAATATGCTGTCTAGCTTTGTCATCACTTTCCTGCCAAGAAGCAATCACAGTGTTGTGTTGGTTTTTGCTACTGTTGTTGTTGTTCATTCGCCAGGTCACTATCTGCACTCACCGTCCACGGTGATTTTGGAACCTAGGAAGAGGAAATCTGTCACTGCTCTCACCTTTCTCCCTTCTATTTGCCATGCAGTAACGGGGCCAGATGCCATACAACAACGTGAATCAGCTGTAAGTATATATATGTCCCTTCCATCTTGAACCTCCCTATTTTTAAGAGTTCCCTAAAAATACAACTGAAGGTAGGTGAGTGTCAGATTTACATACAAGTCACTAGGCAGACAGGGCCTTTCTCTCTGGGAACTGAGTAGGTTGGATCAGATTACTGTGAGGGCTGGGGCTCCAAAGGAGTACAAAGAGAGGACGGTGCTCTGGACTGAATTGTGTCTCCCCAGATTCATATATTGAGACTCCAGCCTCCAGAGTGTCTGTGTTTAGAGTAAAGGGGTAATTAGACTTAATGAAGACGCAAGGGTGGTCCCTGATCTGATAAGATTAGTGCCCCTATAAGAGCAGACACCAAGATTGCTTGCTGTCCCTCTGCCACATGAGGTCACAGAAAAAAGCAGCCATCTATAAGGCTTCCATCTACCAGGAGGCTGGCTTTTGCTAGGAACTGAATCTGCTGACATCTTGATCTTGGACTTCTCAGCATTCAGAATTGTGAGGAATAACTATGGTTTAAGCCACCCAGTCTATAGTGTTTTGTTATGGCATCCAAGCCTACTGAAACAGAGAGGGTTAAATTCCATGGTGGCACTCCCTCTGGGAAGACTTCATTGAGAAGGAGAAATGTAAGTTGCACTTTGTTCAACTTCAGGAGAAGTTATCTATATTCCTTTTATGAAGAAAAATCATGCCACCATCTAATTCCTACCAAAAATAAAAAGCCCAATAGAACACAGTAAGAAGTACTTAAAACACATTAGTAATAATTAGTAGTTTGTTACTCAGTCGTGTCCAACTCTTTGGGACCCCATGGACTGTAGCCTACCAGGCTTCTCCATCCATGGGATTTTTCAGGCAAGAGTACTGGAGTGGGTTGCCATTTCCTTCTCCAGGGGATCGAACCCAGGTCTCCCACATTACAGGCAGATGCTTTAACCTCTGCACCACCAGGGAAGCACCCCTGTGCATGTAGTACTTGGAGGGAGAAATACTGGCCCCAAATAAGTTGTGAGCCAAGAGAAGAGGTATACACAGAAGAACTACAAAAAGA
>SJYC01120009.1:0-17469 GCA_006408675.1 Madoqua kirkii
GCAAAGAGTTGAACACGACTGAGCAACTTCACTCACTTAGTAACAGTTATAATCATCGCTCCTTATTCAAGGATTCTCCTATTAGCAAGTTTGCCTACTAGTTACAATTTGTTGTAACCCCCAAGTTAATACTCCCTATGCTTATGCTTCTTATAGACATGCTCACAGCAACAAAGATTTAGGTCACCTTCTATTCACTGTTCTCAGCTGATGTCAAACAAGGTCATGCCTTATCTTCTTGTGTCAGCTTTCATACTAGAAACAAGTGTCTTTTTAGTGGTCTATTTAGTGGTCCTGTCTTCTGCATTTTTGTGCTTTTGGTGGTGACTTTGCCCCTTAAAATGGCGCCCAAATGTAGTACTGAAGAACTATCTAGTGCTATCCAGTTAATGTTCCTAAGCGTGTGTGTAGAGATACGTCCTTCAGGCATGAGTTAGTGCCCTTGGCCATGAGCTCACACATAAAACAAAGTTATGAATTCATGGATGTGAGCAAAGGCTTATAGGAACCTAACCATGTATTACACTTAGGCACAATGCTTCAGTATGTGCTAATTCATTGTTTGCAGTGATTTCATAGAACATGACTACCACAAATAAATAGTCAAGAACTAGTGTTCTCAAGGACTAGTGTTCTTTGAGAGTCAAATGACTGCCTTTCTTTAACAACTCTCTACATAGAAAATATGCATATAAAGTGTGCAAGATTCTCTGTTATGCAAAAGTCTCTGTTGGATAATGCAAAAGATGTGAGAATCAAACACTTGCAGGAAACCAAGTTATGTAGCTGACAAACTCTAACCACCACTATGATGAAACCAAGAAAATGTACGTGCGACAAGGAAATCACAAGAGTTGTAGATATATATGGATATCAATGTCAACCATATTCAGAAAAATACACGTGAAAACCACACAGACTTAGATACTTTCTTTTTTAAACCCACCAGATTGGCAAACTTTCAGAGTTTGGCAAAATGCTCTAATGGTAAAGACAAAAGGAATTGTGCTGGTAGGGAGCTCACACATTGGAGGTGGCAGGGCAATAGAATGAGTTGCAACATAAAACAAAATAACAATTGTGTTTACTACTGCTCCAGAAAGCTCATTTCTGGGAATGGGTGAAACATATGCACTAGCACACACAGGAAATGACATGTGCTCAAGGTAACTCACTGCAGCAATGCTTGAAAGAGCAAAGATATGCATCTAATAAGGGAATGCTTAAACAGATTGTGGGACCTTTGCACAATACTGTCACCCTGCTTGTTTAACTTATATGCAGAGTACATCATGAGGAATGCTGGACTGGAAGAAAAACAAGCTGGATTCAAGACTGCTGGGAGAAATATCAATCACCTCAGATGACAGGTACAGATGACACCACCCTTATGGCAGAAAGTGAAGAGGAAATAAAAAGCCTCTTGATGATATGAATTTCTATTACATCAACATGCATTAGACAGTAAAATGCACAAAACAGGCACACAGATACTTTTGTAATAAAATAAAACTCAGGATTAACTTAAGATGAATTTATTAATGTATTTAAACTCAGAACTCTTAAGGAAAACCATTTTCCTGACTTAAAAAAACTATATGCAGATATGAATTTTATATAAATATTACTTCAAAATAATTCTGCGCTTAGAAAAACTACACTGCAGCATGTATAAACTATAATGAAGTTGTACTTTTACTGTTCAATGGATGGATTATTTGTCTTTTTAAGTTTTTTTAAAAAAACAGTAAATAAGCAATTTAATTAACTGAGACTATACTCACGGCTTAAATCTCGAATGGCCAAAGTAGGTCTTGAGGCAGTTAATTTGCTTTTCAGTAGGTCTTGGCAACAAGTAGTCTTAAAATACAATGGGCATTTATGTTAAAATAAAGGTACACAAAGTGAGAGAAAGTTTTATTTTATTGACTTCTTTTAAACAATCTAGTTACTGTGTTGTTCTTCAGTCATTCAGTCATGTCTGACTCTTTGCGACCCCAAGGACTGCAGCATACCAGGCTTTCCTGTCCTTCAACATATCCCAGAGTTTGCTCAATGGCAGAAAGTGAAGAAGAACTAAAGAGCCTCTTAATGGAAGTGAAAGAGGAGAATGAAAAAGTTGGCTTAAAGCTCAACTTTCAGAAAACTAATATCATGGCATCTGGTCCCATCAATTCATGGAAAATAGATGGGGAAACAGTGGCTGACATAATTTTTCTAGGCTCCAAAATCACTGCAAATGGTGACTGCAGCCATGAAATTAAAAGACGCTTACTCCTTGGAAGGAAAGTTATGACCAACCTAGACAGCATATTAAAAAGTAGAGACAATATTTTGCCAACAAAGGTCCATCTAGTCAAGGCTATAGTTTTTCCAGTGGTCATGTATGGATGTGAGAGTAGGACTACAAAGAAAGCTGAGCACCGAAGAATTGATGCTTTTGAACTGTGGTGTTGGAGAAGACTCCTGAGAGTCCCTTGGACTGCAAGGAGATCCAAGCAGTCCATTCTAAAGGAGATAAGTCGTGGGTGTTCATTTGAAGGACTGGTGTTGAAGCTGAAACTCCAATACTTTGGCCACCTGATGCAAAGAACTGACACATTGGAAAAGACCCTGATGCTGGGAAAGATTGAGGGCAGGATGAGAAGGGGACAAGAGAGGATGAGATAGTTGGATGGCATCACTGACTCAATGGCCATGGGTTTGGGTTGACACCGGGAATTGGTGATGGACAGGGAGGCCTGGTGTGCTGTGGTTCATGGGGTCACAAAGAGTCAGACACGACTGAGCGACTGAACTGAACTGAATTGAACATGTCCAACTGAGTCAGTGAAAGAATACACCGGTAGGTACCAAACATCACTGCGGTCTTTAAATACACTTACACTAAAGGACAGAAATGGTACGGACTTAACAGAAGCAGAAGATATTAAGAAGAGGTGGCAAGAATATACAGAAGAACTGTACAAAAAGTATCTTCAAGACCCTGATAATCACAATGGTGTGATCATTCACCTAGAGCCAGACATCCTGGAATGTGAAGTCAAGCGGGCCTTAGAAAGCATCACTACGAACAAAGCTGGTGGAGGTAATGGAATTCCAGTGGAGCTGTTTCAAATCCTGAAAGATGATGCTGTGAAAGTGCTACACTCAGTATGCCAGCAAATTTGGAAATGTGAAGAGCTGACTCATTTGAAAAGACCCTGATGTTCGGAAGGATTGAGGGCAAGAGGAGAAGGGGATGACAGAGAATGAGATAGATGGCATCACTAACTCAATGGACATGAGTTTGGGTAAACTCCGGGAGTTGGTGATGAACATGGGGTCACAAAGAGCTGAACATGACTGAGTTACTGAACAATATCTCTGAGGCTTATTTGATGCCCTCAGTTAAAATGTAATGATATAGGGAGGAAACAAATAGAGAACATTAAAAAAAATTGTGCCGATATAGATATAACATAACAGTTTTCATTTTAGTCACTTTACATGTACAATTTAGTGGTATTCGTGCATTAATCATGTTGTATGACCATCACAACTATGTATTTCTAAAACCCTTTAGGTATCCCACACAGAAACTCTGTATCTATTAGTTAATAACTCCCCATCTCTTTCCCTCTAACCCTTGGTAACCTCTAATTTACTTGCTATCTCCATGACTTTGTTTATACTAGATATTTCATATAAGGACAATGTTTGTCCTTTTATATTTGGATTAATTCACTTAGCATTATGTTTTCAAAGTTTATGCATGTTGTAGCACATATCATGGCTTCACTCCTTTTCTTACTGAATAGTATTTCCTTGTGGGTATATACATAACATTTTTATTCATCTGTCCATTGATAGACCCTTAGATTGTTTCCACCTGTTGGCTACTGTGAAGAATTCTACTGTGAGCACTGGTTTACAAGTATCTTTTGGAATCCCTGTTTTCAGTTCTTCTGATTACATTTCTAGGAATGGAATTGCATGGTCATGTAATAATTCTATGCTTAACTTTGTGAGGAACTGCCATACTGTTTCCACAGTGGCTGAACCATTTTACATCCCTTTAGCTATTTACAAGTAGTCTAATTTAAGGAAGAAGGTAAATTTGGGATCCAACCCCAACTCTTCCAAGGGTTTGGTTTATTGTTTAACAAACTAAACTCTGTGTAGCACATCTTATTCTTTGTTGCATCATTTTTTTCTTTTTCTTCTATTGGATTACAAATGTCAACTGTCTCTGAGGACAGATAGGAGGTTAATTCATCACTTGCGTTGGTATTTTATGCCTCAGATTATTGGGCGACTACTCCGGTATTTCAATCGATAAAACCTTTTGGCTGGATTTCAAGATGGACCTTCTTCATATCCAATTCCACATTTACAAATAGAACTACAGTACTGTGTAATATATGAGGTGAGGTGAGGTGAAGTTGCTCAGTCGTGTCCGACTCTTTGTGACCCCATGGACTGTAACCTACTAGGCTTCTCTGTCCATGGGATTCTCCAGGCAAGAATACTGGAGTGGATTGCCATTTCCTTCTCCAGGGGATCTTCCCGACCCAGGATCGAACCTTGGTCTCCCGCATTGGAGGCAGACGCTTTAACTTCTGAGCCACCAGGGAAGCCCGTATAATATATTATAAATTATATTTTCACATTAAATTAAATTAATATTTAATGTATATTTCATTGTAATGAAAATCACCTAGAAATAAAGGTGGCCTTTGTATTAATTGTAGTGAGATACTGTTATGCCATTCTGTTAGGAAAGGCATTTGATATGTATGTGTATATTTTTTAAGAAGAGACATATGCTTTTTAAGATTAGCTAATTTTGGTTCCAAATGTGAGTACAGGTCACCCTCACTTTCCTAAAAAGCATATGAGCCCTTCCAGATGGTCGTTGTCTATCCTACTCCTAATCATTTTTGGCATTTGACAGTGAAGTGTCTGGAGTGTTAAAATTAGTAAACTCAAATGTCATACAATCTAATCAGTAGTTAGATATCTAAAAAGCACACTGTATCTAAATACTGAAGAGACTTGCCTTTTTTCCCCTATGCTTATTATTATCTGGTCATCCCAGTTTTGTGAACTTTGTGAAAGTGTTTGTCACTCAGTCGTGTCCAACTCTTTCTTCTGGGTTGGTGAAGTCGATGGGGAGCAGGAAGGTGGTCAGAGGGAGGACAGAGAGCACAGGTCGCTGCTTCTCTGGCTCCCTTCCTGAGCGGTCGCCTCAGGCTGGCTGGGGCTCTTAACAAAGGTCGCTCTCAAGGACTTCTCTTCCTGACAGTCCCTCCCCTTCTGGCTTACGTCACCACTCTCCCTCTGTTCCTAGGTTCCTGCACTGTTCCCCACGGTTCTCCTACTTTTGTAGTGGGTTTCTTTGTAAATGAAGTCTTCCTGATGTAGTTTCACTTGACTGTTCATCATTTTTCCTTTCGAACCTTGAGTGTTATGGGCAAAGAAAGGGCTTGGGTGTTGCTGTGTCTTTAAATAAAGATCGCCCTGGCTAAACTAGCGATTTTCTGCCCAGATTGCGACACTCAGGGTGACACTGCTTATTTCAATAGGTGTCATGAAATTCTCGAAATGATTTCAACTGCAATTCCAAACCTCACGCTTGACATTTAGCATTTGTAACAGGTGGGAATGAAGGAGTGTGATTGTTAGAATCATCGGCTCTGTCATTCCTGAGTTGATAATTGGCCATTAAAAGAGGTACATTCCAGGTGGCTGGGCATGAGGCCAGGGAGTGGGAGACACACATGTCCAAGAACAACTCAGGGGAAGCTAAAGAGGAAGTATCGGATGCTGTGAATTAGCGGGTGGATGCTTTGCCTAAGGGCATTCACATTCAAATTAACAAAAAATACAGAAATACTAGCAAAGCTAAGCTATATATATATACTTTTTGGATGCAAGCACAGGTGTGATTTTTTTGGATGCAAGCATAACTGCAGTAAAAATTGATGACCTGTTTACTAATGATAAATCAAATTAGTGACATATTACATGTATACATGTACATATATATGCATGTGTATATGTGTATGTTTATATATATGTGTGTGTGTATGTATATATGTATGTATGTATATATATATCACATGTATATATATGGCTCAGTTCCATATATTCCAATATAAATACCTCAATTCAACAAAAAACTTAAAAAATCAGTGACCATGTCTGAAGCAGGAGAGGGAGGCTGTTGTCATTTGAAAGGGACACAAGGGTCCTTCTGGTGGTGCTGTGTTAGCTTGCTTGGACTACCATAAGGAAATACCACAGATTGGGTGGCTTAAGAAGCAGAAATTAATTTTCACACAGTTCTGGAGGCTGGAAGTCCAAGATTGAGGTTGTTGGCAAGTTTGATTTCTTCTGAGGCATCTCTGCTTGGCTGCAGATGGCTGTCTCTTCCCCATGTCCTCACAGGGCCTTTCCTCTATGCCTGCGTGTGTGTGCTCTCTCTGCACCTCCAGAATCTCTCTTCTTATAAGGACGTCAGTCATACTGGGTTAGGGCACCACCCTAATAACCTCCTTTAACCCAATTATCTCTTTAATGTTCTGATCTCCAAATACACTCACATTATAAAGTACTAGGGCTTAAGGCTTCAACATAAGAATTTGGGGAAGGTATAGTTCCTCTTAGACATGGAAATGCTGATGTTGTTTCTTGACCTGGGAAATGGTTGCAGAGGTCTGTAATTTATGATTATTCATTGAACTATGTTTCCATGTATTATGCATTTTTGTGATGCTTATGTTATATTTCACAACTGTTAAAAATAAAGTGAGTATACCATGCTGGCCAAAAGAACAGTTCTGAAGCACCCTTTCAGACTCTTTCGTGCAGGCCACTAACATCCATTTCTATGAGAATCATAAAAAATAAGGTATATACTAGGATAAGGCAATTCATCTTCAAAGGGTTATTTTTCTTCCTCAAGAACGTTTATATAGTACAGAATATTTCAGGGTACTTATTCAGAATACACAGTATATGGATATTTTTCCTGATTGTACTTTACGTCTTCTGAATAACTGTGTGTGGGTATTTTACCAAACTCTGGTTCTGTATAATCTCATCTCCCTGCAACCTGTAGGCACGAATTGTGTGCCCTCCTGTGAATTATGCTTTGAATCTGTCCTTGGGTTGTGGATTACCTTGTTCTAGTAATGAAGCTTCCCTACTAAAAGAGAAGGGTGTTTCTAAAAGGAGCAGAATATTACTATTCAGAAGGGGGAGAGGGGTTTTGTTTTTGATGCTCATTAAAGAAAAAGATGTTCATCACCAAACAAGTTTATCAGTGTGTGTTCATTTCCACACTGTACCTTTGAGATAACTTAAAATATAATTGAATTGTTCACTATCTGTTCTTAGTAGAAAGGATCAAAACTTAGGTTGTGTAGTGTTATTTGAAGGATTAAGAAACCTCCCCTCACCCCTCAGGATCAGCCTGCCAACAGAATGTGAGATTCTCAACTTCCAGCTACTTATCTATTTATTTTCCAGTGATGTGCCCGGTAACAGAAAAGACAAAACAGATGCAGTTGCTATCCTTTGGAGCTTTAGTCTAAGTGAGTGAATCAGGTAGGCAAACTGGTAATTATAATACAACATTGTGAAGCAGTAATAGAGGTCTAGGTCTGTATCGGGAAAGGTAGAAATAACAGGGAGTACCCAAGACAGTTTGAAGATTCAAGAAAGTCTTCACAGAAATGATTCTGTGCTTAAACGTAGAGGAAGATTAAAAGTTAATCAGGTTATAAGTCACGCAACAATGTCTTGAGGAGATGGAACCACATGAAAAAGTCATGGGGTTTGCCTTGTATACCTCAGGCTGTATAACTAGGATCATTTCCATGTTCCAAAGTAAAAATGAAAAATGTGTCTGGAGAGGTGGGTGAGAAAGGAACTTTTATTTTAAGACTGATGATGTTATATCTCTTTTGGATGCATTAATTGGGCTGCTGTACCAAGGATGCACTTGAAAAAGAAAACAGAGAAGACAGAGTGGTCATTTAGGAGAGAGGATGAGAGTCTGGACTAAGGGGAGAGCAGTGGGGAGGAAGAGAAGGGGGGATTTGTAAACTTGGCAGGATTTGGGAGTGAGTAGATGTCAGGGTGATGGAAGAACTAAAGATGTACACACACTTGTAGGTTAAAAGGGCAGGATGTTGAAATAGACCATGCCTAGTGGTCTCAGTTATCATCTACGGTGGAGCTAGTGGTAAAGAACCCACCTGCCAATGCAGGAAACTTAAGAGACTTGGGTTCAATCCCTGGGTTGGGAAGAATCCCTGGAGAAGGGCATGGCAACCCATTTCAGTACTCTTGCCTGGAGAATCCCATGGACAGAGGAGCCTGGTGGGTTACAGTCCATAGAGTCACAGAATTGGACATTACTGAAGTGACTTAGCATGACAGTAAGTTAGGGGAGTACTCAACAAAGGGCTTAAAGAAAGTGGCAAAGCTCTAAAAAGTATCTAGAGGAGATGGACAAGATAAATGACCAAGGACAAGTAAAAATATTGATGGCAGTGATGAGAGTTCACTTACAGCAGGGAAGTGAAGTGAGTAAAAATATTACCTTTCTTTCCACTCCACTCCCCCTTAATGGGAGGGTGCTCATCAGATCAGAGACTCTAAGATTCATGCAAGGGAATGGAAGAAAACCAAAGAGTAGTGAGCAGAGAGTAAAGATTATAGTGGTGATACAGGGTGAGGTTGTCTTTCCTTGACAGTAGAGTGAGAGGCAGGGCTGGAAGAAACTGCTGTACAAAATTTAATCCTGACACATACTGTAATAGACTATTTATTGCTTGAAAAATATGGCTATAACTCAGTGAAGATAAGTAATTTTAGCTGCTTTACAATTTGCCAAAACTGTTTTACATGTAGTTTTATTTAAAATCAAGAACCATATCACATTAGAACTCGGTACATGGAGGGGCTCAAAATAAGCTTGTTTCTTGTGGACTGAAATATTTCATTTGAAACAAAGAACACCATTAGTTATGTCTATGGCAACACACAGTGGAATCTAGGGAAAGAAAGACATAGATAGGTTCATTTTAATGGGAGGCGGAGGGATAGAAGAGAGCTAGCTGTTGAGAGTTGCAAAAGTAGCAGAAAAGAGCTTGTCATCTGGAGCCAGACACTTCCTGTTGGATTTGTGGTTTCTGTGTGTCTGTGTGTGTGACTTGGGGTGGGGGCAGCTGGGAGACAGCTTCAAACCCTCAAAAATGATGACCAGGGTGGCAAACTGCTCCCTGGGAGGCTGGCTGAAAACAAACTGAGATATGTCAGATTTTGGCCAGCATAGAGCTTTCTTAAAAGTTGATTTTGACAAGGTTCTATCCATTTGTTGTAAATGAAGGGATGGGGAACTACCATGTTGCTATGAAGTTACTGAAACTGACTGATGCAGAAATGACCAGGTTAAGTTTTCCACCATCTAGCAATAATGGAGGCCAAGAAGAGAGTTATGTCCAATTACAAAGAATTAGAGTTACATTTCCTAAGCTCTTCAGTTTATAGCCTATGAAATTGATACCCACACTGTTAATATTATTACATTTGGATCTTCTCAGTCCTTAAAAGTTATGATTGTGGGTATAACACTAGCTTAATTTTCCCTTACTGTTCTTGCTATAAACAGATTTTCTTCATTCAGATATCCTCTTTCCCCCACCCTCTGCCATTTTGTCAGTAACATTTGGCTTGGTCACTTAGAGTGATTGAAATTAAGGGCCAACGCTAACACAACTTAGAGAAAGGGAAGGAAAGAAAATGAGACTGATTTAAAAATTTATATCTAATTGTTAATAAAAGGGAGAAAAGCCTCTTTAAATATCAAAGGAAAAACTGTTTTCTGTAAAGCAATCCAATGCTATTAAAGTGGCAAACACTCCATTCTTTAGTCTCCAGTTTGAAGAATTCACTTTAAACTCTCCCTGAAACCTACCAGAAATTTTTCAGGACAGTAAATAATAACGGTACTATTTTTACCATTTCAAAAAGCAGTAGAAGGTAGGATAATTAAGAGTTTCAAAGCAGACTGATGTGGGTGGAACGGACCCTCCATTTATGAGCTGAACACACTTGGATAAAAGCCCCAGTTAATCATCTGGGAGATGGGAGTTGCGGCTGCATTTTAGAGGATGTTCTCAGAGGCTGTTCCTCACATCCTCTTCCCTAGCAAAGCACCGGAGGACAGCAAGTTCAGGAAATGAACCATCTCCAGCTTCACTGGGGGAATCTTGATTAGCTGACTGGTAAAAATGCCAGCATTTCCCAGTGTATTCTGTGGCACACTTGTTCACTGAGAAGTTCACTTTTATATAATTAGGGGGTACTACTTCATGCTCTGCCATTACCTTGTTGGAGACTCACAGTGTATATCAAGTCCGAGATGAAACCCTTACCAAGAAGGTTGTCTAATTTAGTGTTTTCCATTTGTACTTGGTCACAGAACTCTATTTCCACATTCTACTTATTACCAACCATAAAATTAATCTTTCAAGAAACACTTTGAGAAATGTTGCAAAGTATTTATTTATTGCTTTCAAATAAGTTATGTCGAACTGTAAAGCCCTGAAAGACTGTTTCATATTTTATTTGCATCTTCTCTTAGGCTAATATCAAAATTGTCCTTAGCATCCTTCTTTTCACGGAGAATGATTTAATAAAAATCCTGTGCCAAAGGAAACTGGCTCAGTTTTAAACATTTTCTCCATGACCCACACAAAATAAATAATCAATAATGACTATACACAAACATTTACAGGGCACTTGTGAGGTGCTTATATGACTTTAAACTGTAATAGCTTTGTATAAACACAGATGATTCCTAATATTTTTCTAGGATAGACAAATATAACTGCAATATTATATTAGCCATCTGTCAATATGATTTCTAAAACAATTATAAACACACAGTATACCTTTAGGCTGCTGAAAAGTTTTGTAAATTGAACTTCATTCAATGAACACTGAACAAGAATGTAAGAAGCAAATACTCTGTCACAAACATACAAACAAAAAACATATATGTACGCTTTCATATTCTATGCTGATAATGAAATCCTACAATTAGAACAGAAATAACAGTGCATGATCTTATTCTTTTAGCAGGTGTTATATGAATGTTCCTTGAAGAAGGAAAAGCAGCCCATGCCAGTATTCTTGCCTGGAGAATCCCATAGAGAGGAAGGAGCTTGAAGGGCTGCAGTCCATGGGGTCACAAAGAGTCGGAAACGACCACAGCAACCTAGCACGCAAGCATAAGAATGTCTGTCATAAGAATTAGAGACAGCAACTTCTTGGGAAGACCTTGAAGCTTCATTCCAAGCAAAGTATTTCTAGGGCCACTAAATGGAGGACAGGGGACAGAGACAAGTCTGAGCCTCTGAAGGAGTCAGTCACCTGGTAAAGACAGGATGCACCTCCACCTCACAGGTACACAGGGTCCCTCAACAGTGACGACATGTCCATGCCTCACATACCTTACATTCATTTCCCATTTCAAGCCTTACTGACACCTTAACTAGCGAAGGCTGATTATCAAAACACTTGATTATCAAACCATCATGGATAATGTTAGTAGGCTGAATAATGCCCAGCAAAAATATATTAAGTTCTGATCTTGATCTCTTGAGCTTGTAAATGACATCCTACTAGTAAGTACTATTCGTGAATTTAAAAACAAAGGGGATATCAGAATGGAAAGAGATAATTTAATCTGAAGCAACTATAATTAAAGTAGTTTAATGTTGCAAAGCATATGTCTAATTAATACTTTGCTAAGGTCTACCCCAGGATGCTGGAAAGAGCTCACCAAGTGAGGGATGCTGTCATGTAAGTTTCATTAACTTTCCAGTGACGCCATCCCCGCACCCATGCAATCTCTTTTCTTCTAATGTGAAGAAACAGTTCACTGACTAATCTTGTAAGATGTGATCCAAGAGAGATTCCTTTATATTTTACTTTGTACTCTACTCTTTATACTACTTTATATTCTACTCTACAGTTGATGGTGACTTGAGGATAACCAATTCTTCTTTCAAGCCATTATTTTCCCCAATTAACTGTGGATTCTAAAAAGAAGTTACCTTTTAACTGATATTTTCATCTGCTTTCAGCTTTGAAAAGGGAGATAAAAGTAGTACATCTGCCTCTCTGTACCCTTCCCTCCCCCACCTTAGTTGTTTTCTTAGATCTAAAACCACCTTCATGTGAAGCAGATAATAGTATTATTGACAGCCTTTCAAAACAGAAGGATTTGCACCAAAAAACGCTTCACACTCTAATTGAATATCTGTCATCAAACTATTTTCACCTAAAGGTTTCAAAACCTTTAGAGTATGAATTATGCAATGATGTTTGGGTTGAAAAAGTATGCCATTTTCAAGAATATTTTAAATTTCTGAGAACCTTACAGATTTAAAGCTTTATACTAGTCTATGATACAGCTGCAGAGTGTAAATCATCTATCTTTTTGTTTTGTTCATCATATGGCTCTGTTTTTTATCTTCTTGTTACTTGAGAGTATGAATGAAATAACAAAATGAAAACTGAGTTCTTTATCCTTGAATCTGATAAGATGCTGAAGCCATAATATTGCTGAAACACTCAAGCAGTCATGCGAAGCTCATAAGGAACCTTAATAATTTTCAAAAATTGAGAAGAAGAAAGCAATTAAAATTTCCACATAATACATGCTCAATAAATACTTATCGACTCATATTTTAAAAAGAAAACTATAAAAATGCAAAACCACATTTGAGGAATACCCTTTTGTAGTATTTCTACAGCAGTTGAAACTGGGTGATGAGTACCAGGACATCCATCCTACTATGTTTTGTAAATGTTTGAAATTTTTAAAAATAAATTTAAGAAAATTTTTCTTAATAAATTTCTTAATAAATTCTGTGAAAACACTATGAAACCAGAATCTGTATTTTCCTCTCTTTTTAATCTCTCTAGTAACTAACTAATCAAGTGATTAATTAAGCAGATGTTTATGAATATTTATTCTGGGCTGGAGTAGTCCTAGTCCTTGTCAGGCTCTGGAGATCCCTTAAGAAGCTTATAATATAGTTAGATGATACAAACTATATCATATACGTATATATCCCAAGAGTAGACAATATATTCAGTGAAGAGTAGGGCATAAAAGAAGTGTGTGTGTGTGTGTGTGTGTGTGTGTGTGAAGGCAGGTCAAATATTGTACCTCAGGGACACATTAGAGACTGCTTCATGGAAAAGTGACTCTAAATAATTAATCAACAAGGACGTGTTGTATAGAGAACTCTGCTCAATATTCTGGAATAACCTAAGTGGGGAAAAAATTCAAGAAAGAATAGAAAAAGAAATTTAAAAAAGAAAAGTGACTCTGAAGATGTGGTTGGTGAAATCCTACCTACTCTTTAAATCCAGCTCAAATTCTATTTCCTATATCCTTGATTTCTGTTGCCAAACAAAAATATCTATTTCCACTGTGTACAGTAACCCTTTGCTTCTACATGTTGTTTCAATTATATCTCTTGTTATTGTACTGTAAGCTCTTTGAGATGAAGAACTGTTTTATGTATGTTTGCAACCTTCAGACCCTTCTAGAAAAGTGACTTGAATAGTACAAGGACTCAGTAAAAGTATGATGAATAAAATGAAACAGATCATCCTTCTACTTCATTGCTACATAAAATAATTTTGTCGTATCATTTGACATTTGAGTTTACATGTGTGCCTTAACTGGCAGTCAATAGTGATTTAAAAAGCGTGCTGGTCTAAAAGAAAAGTACGTCAAGTTGGATAGAGAAACTTTTTTGGCAAAAATGGACACTGCTCTTTTCAAAAAGCTATAAATAAATGCCCTAATTTTTCTGCTCACTGAAAGAGGCACACTGTCTTGCTCAGTACAGTCCCGAATGTTAATTGTGTTCTCTTGAAAGCACCTGGGATCCAAAGGCTTTTCCTTTTCAGGCTTGCACAAGAGATTTTTATCAGCTGCATAGAATTTGGAATAACCCAATTCTGTCACTTTGGTGGGAACAAATAATTAAAAGAAAGTTGGCTGACAGAGATAAGAAGCACACAAGAAAAGGAAAAAGCAAAGCACAGGAAAAATATGGTCAGTGAGGCACTTTCCTGACACTTTGTTAGTTATGAATGAGGTAGTATTTTTTTGCTTTGAACTTGATAAGTCAAGGCCATTTCTAATGCCTGGTTTAAAGTTCTGGCATAGCTAGGAAAGCGCTTGAAGGCCCACACAAGAGAGTATATTAGTAAAGCTTCTAATGGAAAACAGCAAAAGCACAAGGAATGGCTGGACTCCACATGCTTACTGGGAGACTGAGTAGACCCTGACACCTGCTATTCCTTTAACACTTAAATCTAACCATTTTTCAGCCATTACACTGAAACAAGCAATTCAGAAATGAATTCTACTGTGAGAAATAAACAATAGTTCCCAAATAAAGGTTTCTGCTATCAATAATAGAGTATTTGCTGATTTTTTAAAAAAGCAGATCCACTGAAGACAGAACCACAATGTATTGAGTCAGGGTTCAATGTAAGTATAACTTACTACACAAAATTGTTTTTAAACACTAGAAAACTTGGATTTTGAGAAAATTTTTGGAGATTATTGAGGCTTATTTTTATTTTTATTGTTCTGTCTTTTTTTTTTTTCCTAAGAACAACTAGAAACACTGGATGAAATATCACAGAATACCTCCTTGAAAGTGTCAGAGACCTGCCAAGGCGGCTCTGGCTTCAGTTCAGTTCAGTCGCTCAGTCGTGAGCGACCCCATGAATCGCAGCTCGCCAGGCCTTCCTGTCCATCACCAACTCCTGGAGTTTACCCAAGCTCATGTCCATCTAGTCGGTGATGCCATCCAGCCATCTCATCCTCTGTCATCCCCATTCTCTTCCTGCTCCCAATCCCTCCTAGCATCAGGGTCTTTTCCAATGAGTCAACTCTTCGAATGAGGTGGCCAAAGTATTGGAGTTTCAGCTTCAGCATCAGTCCTTCCAATGAACACCTAGAACTGATCTTTAGGATGAACTGGTTGGATCTCCTTGCAGTCCAATGGACTCTCAGGAGTCTTCTCCAACACCACAGTTCAAAAGCATCAATTCTTCAGTGCTCAGCTTTCTTCACAGTCCAACTCTCACATCCATACATGACCACTGGAAAAACTATAGCCTTGACTAGGTGGACCGTGTTGGTAAAGTAGTGTCTCTGCTTTTGAATATGCTATCTATGTTGGTCATAACTTTCCTTCCAAGGAGTAAGTGTCTTTCAATTTCATGGCTGCAATCACCATCTGCAGTGATTTTGGAGCCCCCCCAAATAAAGTCCGACACTGTTTCCACTGTGTTCCCATCTATTTCCCATGAAGTGATGGGACCAGATTCCATGATCTTAGTTTAGGGGGTCCTATATCTCAGAGAGAAGAAAAGCACAATAGTCTGAGTCCAACATTCACCCAGCTTTATCACTTACAGCATTTGCCAATTCATGAGCAGCACTGTGAAGCTGTGAAACTGAGAACTTCTACCAGTCTTAAGAGATTGGAGTTAAAAAAAAAAAAAAGATTCTGAATCTACTGAGGAGGACTAGATTTCAGATAGGATGTTACAAATGCTAGGCTCTGGGAGCAGGAGAAACTGGAGATGGAGAAGCCCCAATGCTGATGGAAACTCACTCAATTTATGATTAGATTAAGGTGATCCATCTTTACCCTAATTATTTTCCAGAAAGAAAATCACCATGGAGAAACTTACATTTTACTCAGGTTTTCCCCATACCCAATATCTGACATTAAATTTTAAAAGTTACCCGGCATATAGGAAATAAGATGAAATGACTAAATGCCAAGAGAAAAAACAGAAAACATGAAATGACCCATAGAAGATCTGGATTATGGAGTCTACAGACACAGAATGAAAAATAGCTGTGATCAATAAGTTCAACAAATTACATGATATGATGGAGAATTGCAGTAGAGGACCAAAAGACTATATTTTAAAAAATCAAAAGGAAATTGTGAAGTCAAAATTTTAAAAACACTAATTAAGAGACCATTACATAGATTCAGTATTATATTAAACAAGCTGACAAGGATAATGCCTACCTGATGGGGGGAGAGAGGGGTCGTGATGTGGGGTACAGGGTGTCTGGTGAGGTTCTTTTCCTTTTCTATGGTTACACAAAGTGTTCATTTTATAATAACCCATTAAGCTGTACATACATAATTTGTGTTCTGTTACATATGTGTGTTAACTGATAAGACATTCATTAAAATACATAAACTATCCCCCCAGAGATACTGTGAAATTCTGGAGGGATGGAGTATTTTAGGAAGCTGACCTGCAGGTAGGCCAAACATGGAGAGAGAATAATAAAAGGGCAATAACATAAAAAAAAAAATAATGACTATAATGACTTCGTCTAAAGTGACTTGCTGGATGAACTGCAACCCTCTGGATGAAACGTGCCCTGTCTTCAGCCTTCTGATGGATGCCCACAAAATTGAAACACTCAGCTGGTAAAATCACACATCTTCCATTTGTCTGGTCGTGTGATTATAATTCAGGTGTATTTACTACTAACCTGAAACTAAGCCTATTGTACTTGCCCTTTTAATAATATGAGGTTTAGTTAAATATTATGTGAACTAATGATAGTTGAGTTCAAAAAAAGAGAGTTGTTTCTATGAAAATTTAAATGCTTCCTCAGTAGAGGTGAGTCAGTAGGAGATAAAAATAAACAGACTGCACAATGAATAAGGAAAGTCACTGAGGAATAATCTTTTTGTGTGACATACCATTGCCACCTTTCCCACTGAGAAGAATGAGTGGACCCATATGAACATACCTATACTTGTATAATAAAGTAACCTAATAATTACTACACCATGAGGTTGTCCCAAGGACCAAATTAGTTGATATATCTAAGTGACTTAGACTAGATGGTAGCCATTATTATTAGGCATTGATACAGAAAATCCAAAATTTGGATCCAATATCAAAGCATCTGGCCAGCCTGCCTCTGCCTTTTAAACTCATCTGATATGGTTTGGACATCAGTACTTGGGTGTTCAGGGGATACTCATCAAACTCCCCACCTTCTAGAGACTTGAAGCAGGGACACCCAAGCATTCTATTCAGGGATAGTCTATCGAGTCAGTCCCTGGGCTGGGAAGATCCCCTGGAGAAGGAAATGGCAACCCACTCCAGTATTCTTACCTGGAAAATCCCAAAGACAGAGAAGCCTGGTGGGCTACAGTCCATGGGGTCACACAGAGTCGGACATGACTGAGTAACTTCACTTTACTTATCAAGTCCAGTAACCACCAGACCCTAGACATTCTCTCCACCTTCCTGGTTTCTCTAGCCTCCAGCCTCAGTTTGTGTTCAAAACACTATCTTTGAAATTTCCTTCCTCAAATCTTGTGC